>SJYC01143440.1:0-30768 GCA_006408675.1 Madoqua kirkii
CAGTTCTAATGAGATGGATGAAACTGGAGCCGATTATACAGAGTGAAGTAAGCCAGAAAGAAAAACACCAATACAGTATACTGACACATATATATGGAATTTAGAAGACAATAATGATGACCCCGAAAGTGAGACAATATAAGAGACACAGAGGTATAGAACGGACTGGTGGCTTCAGAGGGAGAGGGAGAGGGTGGGAAGATCTGGGAGAAGGACAATGAAACATGTATACAATCATATGGGAGATGAAGCACCAGTCTATGTTCAATACAGGATATAGGATGCTTGGGGCCGGTGTATGGGATGAACCGGGGGGATGGGCAGGGAAGGGAGGTGGGAGGGGGCTTTAACATGGGGAGATCGTCCACACCTGTGGCTGATTCATGTCAATGTATGGCAGAACCAATGCAGTGCTGTGAAATGGATAAGCATTAAACAAAAAATAAAAATTTAATTAAAAAAAAAATAAAAAATAAAAAATAAATCTACCTTTATATATCACAAAAAAAATAAATAAATAAATAAAAAATAAAACTATTGCTCTGATCAAGACACTTTTAAGAGGATTAAAAAAAAGAGTGACTGACAGACCAGAAGACACAAATCACATATATGATATCAAAGACTCTATCCAGAGTATATAAAGAACTCTGATACTCAACAATTAAAAAAAAAAACAATTTAAAAATGTGTAAAAGAACTGAACAGATACTCCACTGAAGAAAATATACAGATGGCAAAATGCACACAAAAAGATGCTCGACATCATTTTGCTCAGTCGTGTCCGACTCTTTGTGAACCCACTGACTATACAGTCCATGGGATTCTTCAGGCCAGAGCACTGGGGTAGGCAGCCTTTCCCTTCTCCAGGGGATCTTCTGGACCCAGGAATCAAACTGGTGTCTCCTGAATTTCAGGTGGATTCTTTACCAACTGAACTATCAAGGAAGTCCATTATTTACTAGGATAATAAAATTATACTTGTTAGAAAGACAAAAAAATTAAAACAAAACAAGACAAAACCGTAAAATTACAATGGCTGGCAAGGATGCAGAGCAACTGAAGCACACATACATTGCATGAGAGAGTATAAAATGGTACTAACTTTCTGAAAAACTGGAAATTTCTTATACAGTTAGACATATACTTACTCATTACCCAGGGATCGAATCCACATCTCTTGTGTCTCCCGCACTGCAGGCAGACGCTTCACCACCGAGCCACAGTCTCAGGCAAATCCCTGAATTTCTGATATTCACAATGTGGTGATGACATACCACTGCCCAGACAACATCTAGGGCTTATGAGACACAGATAAGAGCCAGCTGTGACATGTGAAGCCCTCCTGGCTTGACAGCACGATTACTGCTCTTTTATTCAGTAGTGATGCCCCCAAGCCCCTGAAGATACATCACTGTCACACCTTGACCTAGTTTTGAAATTAGTAGTATAAACAGAACCTTTTTCAGAGGTAGAAAAGTTTTAATGGGGTGAGTCTGTTTCTTTCAGAAACTCCAGAAAAAAATCAGTCTGAGTCTTCCCAGATTCTTCTGGCTCCTGATCATCAGGACATACAGACTATCAAGATTCAGTGTCAGGTTTAACTTGACACTAGAGTTTAACCACAGACGTTCTTGTGTTTGCAGTTAAAAGTGCTGCTGCTGTTCAGTCACTAAGTCATGTTTGGCTCTTTGCGACCCCATGGACTGAAGCATGCTAGGCCTCTCTGTCCCTCACCATCTCCTGACGTTTGTCCAAGTTCATGTCCATTGAATCAGTGATACTATCCAACCGTCTCATCCTCTGTCATCCCCTTCTCCTCCTGCCCTCAATCTTTCCCAGCATCAGGGTCTTTTCCAGTGAGTCAGCTCTTCGCATCAGGTGGCCAAAATATTCAAGCTTCAGCTTCAGCATCAGTCCTTCCAGTGAATATTCAGGGCTGATTTTCTTTGGGATGGACTGATTTGATCTCATTGCTGTCCAAGGGACTCTTCGGAGTTTTCTCAGTTACAAGTAAACTTTTTAAAATAATAAAATTTTTTTTTAAAAAAGGGAAAAAAGGAAAGCCTCTGCCTACCTCTCCTGTCCCACCTGTTAATGAAACCAGAGACTCACTTGGAGACAGGGCAAACCCCTGGAGCCATCTCACCTGCCGGCAAAAGTCAGGGCCAAGGCAGTGGCCAGATGAGGCATCAGCCGCAGGGTCTGTGTTTGGTGCTCAATAATCTTGACCTCTTCCCTGGCTTTGGGTCCAAACTGCCTCCGGCTAGAGAGAAGCAAACAAACACAACTTTACTGAAATCTAACAGGCAACATCATCACAAACACTCATTTGCCTTTAAATAATTCAGAATTGATGTTTCCTAACATGGTGCTGGAGAAGACTCTTGAGAGTCCCTTGGAGAGCAAGGAAATCAAACCAGTTATTTCTAAAGGAAATAATCACTGTATATTTCACTGGAAGGACTGATGCTGAAGCTCCAATACTTTGGCCACCTGAAGCAAAGAGATGACATGTTAGAAAAGATCCCAGTGCTGGGATCTTCTTGTGAAGGCACGAGAAGAAGGGGGCAACAAAGGATGAGATGGTTGGATGGCATCACCAACTCAATGGACATGAGTTTAAGCAAACTCAAGGAGATAGTAAAGGTGTGTTGCAGTCCCTGGGGTCATAAAGAGTCAGACACAACTGAGCAACTGAACAGCAACTTCAGATAACAGAATGCCTGAGTCTTCTAAAACAGAGTTAAGACAACAAGATATCGAGAGTTTCTGAAGACAGTCCAACAAAAAGCTTTTCACCTCCTCTGGAAATTAACCTTGCCACCATGGAAATTTTTATAGCAAAGTTATCTATTAATACACAGACTAATTTTTACACCTTAACATTTACATGGCATTTTATAGTTCCCAGTGCCTTGTGATCATTAATTATTCAGTTTTACCAAGTTTCTGACATACCCTAGAACATATTTCAAAAGGACTCAATGAGGAGGCTATCAGATTCGCAGGCAGGTCATTATTTCAGCCCACTGCATCCCCCCTGGAGTTTCTCTTGGGAAAGGCGATCTCTCCATCCTGCCTTAAACCCTGTGCACTGCCCACAGCACTGCCTCTCCCTCTCGCCTTTTATAACTTTTTTTTGAATCTTTATTGAATTTGTTACAATATTGCTTGTTTTATGTTCTGGTTCCTGTGGTATCTCAGCTCTTCAGGCAGGGAGTGAACCCTTACCCCTCGCACTGCAAGAAGTTTTAACCACTGGACTGCCAGGGAGGCCCTGGCTGCCTTTCTTTCTCACGCAGCTATGCAGGGGTGAACAGAGGCTCTGCTTCAAGCTGCTTGTAAAGTGGGGTAGGATGGTCCCCAGACATCGCCCAGCAATTAATCATACAGAATCCCATGGCTGCATATAGCCAGAGCCTGGCTTGTCTAGATCACCCCCTGCTCTGTGCAAACTGATGCTCTACAATCTGGGCTTGGCGGCCTTCTGTCTGTGGACAAGCCCAACTTTAATGTTATTTTTGAAACATTTCACACACATACACGTGCACATATGCACACAAACTCTGTGCACACGTACACAAGAGCAGGAGCATTCATGCTACGTCATCCAACAGGCAGTCTGCTGCAGCACCAGAGAAATGAAGGTACCTGTCAACTGCTGTTATCGTTAGTCAGTCATGTCCAACTCTTTGTGACCCCACAGACTGTTCCCTGCCAGGTTCCCCTGTCCATGGGATTCTCCAGGCAAGAAGACTGGATTACTCAAGGAAAAAGAGGAAATGGCAAATTTTAAATTTTTTATTTTATTTTTTAATACTTTATTCTATGTTACAATACTGTATTGGTTTTGCCATACATTGACATGAATCAGCCATAGGTGTACACAATCTCCCAATGCTGAAGCCCCTTCCCACCTCCCACCCCATATCATCTCTCTGGATCATCCCGTGCACCAGCCCCGAGCATCCTGTATCCTGTATTGAACATACACTGGTGCTTCGTTTCTTATATGATAGTATACATGTTTCAATGCCATTCTCCCAAATCATCCCACCCTCGCCCTCTCCCTCAGAGGCCAAAAGTCCATTCTATACCTCTGTGTATCCTCTGCTGTCTCACATACAGGGTCATCATTACTATCTTTCTAAATTCCATATATATGTGTCAGTATACTGTATTGGTGTTTTTCTTTCTGGCTTTATATTTGGCCTCTTTATTATAATTTCATGCTTTAATATTGTTCCCAGGGACTTCCCTGGTGGTCCAGTGGCTAAGACTTGCTGCTCCCAATGCAGGAGACCAGGGGTCAATCCCTGGTCAGGGAACTAAATCCCATATGCCACAACTAAAACATCCTTCACGTGGCAACAAAGATCAAAGCTCCTGTATGCCACAACTAAGATCCACACAACCAAAAATATATATGTATTAAATAATAGTAATACTGTTACTATTTGTAAGTGAAAGAAGGGCACTATAACTTTTTAGTTCATAAGGCACCTAGAAGTTACAGCCTGACCGTGCATTTGGGTATGAGGCAGTGGAGACAGACCTCAGCCAGGCGCACAGGGGCACACTGTGAGCCAGGCTCATCCTCTGTGAGCAGAGCTCCCCAGACAGTCTCACATCTGCAGACGGCTGTCCCAGGAGCAGGACCCTCCCTTTGCCCACGCCCTCCATCCATCCCAACCTCAACAGGGTGTACTGCCAAGCGAGCCTGACAGCCTGCAGGACGACAGCTCTGGCTGCATCATTTTGAAACCAATACATCAGCCATAGGCCAAAAGCTGGTACCAATGTAATGTCAGGTTATTCTACAAGCTCCATTTGTCCCCACTCCTCTAACTGGCTAGAATTAAACATTTAACAGCATGGACAAAATCATATCACATTAGAATGTATGATCTGTCATTAACTTTTGGGGGTATTAAAACATTACTAGATACCTAACCAATTTCCTTAAACGTATATTTTATTCAATATAAAATATTAAACTGGGGCTTCCCTCATGGCTCAGTGGTAAAGAAATGGCCTGCCAACGCAAGAGATGTGGGTTCTATCAGTAGTTTTCTTATATGATAGTATACATGTTTCAATGCCATTCTCCCAAATCATCCCACCCTCGCCCTCTCCCTCAGAGGCCAAAAGTCCATTCTATACCTCTGTGTATCCTCTGCTGTCTCACATACAGGGTCATCATTACTATCTTTCTAAATTCCATATATATGTGTCAGTATACTGTATTGGTGTTTTTCTTTCTGGCTTTATATTTGGCCTCTTTATTATAATTTCATGCTTTAATATTGTTCCCAGGGACTTCCCTGGTGGTCCAGTGGCTAAGACTTGCTGCTCCCAATGCAGGAGACCAGGGGTCAATCCCTGGTCAGGGAACTAAATCCCATATGCCACAACTAAAACATCCTTCACGTGGCAACAAAGATCAAAGCTCCTGTATGCCACAACTAAGATCCACACAACCAAAAATATATATGTATTAAATAATAGTAATACTGTTACTATTTGTAAGTGAAAGAAGGGCACTATAACTTTTTAGTTCATAAGGCACCTAGAAGTTACAGCCTGACCGTGCATTTGGGTATGAGGCAGTGGAGACAGACCTCAGCCAGGCGCACAGGGGCACACTGTGAGCCAGGCTCATCCTCTGTGAGCAGAGCTCCCCAGACAGTCTCACATCTGCAGACGGCTGTCCCAGGAGCAGGACCCTCCCTTTGCCCACGCCCTCCATCCATCCCAACCTCAACAGGGTGTACTGCCAAGCGAGCCTGACAGCCTGCAGGACGACAGCTCTGGCTGCATCATTTTGAAACCAATACATCAGCCATAGGCCAAAAGCTGGTACCAATGTAATGTCAGGTTATTCTACAAGCTCCATTTGTCCCCACTCCTCTAACTGGCTAGAATTAAACATTTAACAGCATGGACAAAATCATATCACATTAGAATGTATGATCTGTCATTAACTTTTGGGGGTATTAAAACATTACTAGATACCTAACCAATTTCCTTAAACGTATATTTTATTCAATATAAAATATTAAACTGGGGCTTCCCTCATGGCTCAGTGGTAAAGAAATGGCCTGCCAACGCAAGAGATGTGGGTTCTATCAGTAGGTCTGGAAGATCCCTGGAGAAGGAAATGGCAACCCACTCCAGTACTCTTGCCTGGGGAATCCCACAGACAGAGGAGCCTGGCGGGCTACAGTCCACGGAGCTACAAAAGAGTGGGACACGCCTGAGTGACTAAACAACAACCGTTTTAAAACAGCACCTGTGGCCAGACTCACAGCTCACTGAGGGCAGGCCTGTTCTGTCTTCGGGTGTCCCAGCCTGGCCAGGTGTGAGGGGGTGGGAAAGACTGAAAGCGAGGCGACAGATGATGAAAGGTCCTGCCATCTCCCAGCAGCAACACACCTGACTCCTCCACCTCTCATCCCTCTGCGTCTCCTTGGAATATTTGCTTGTTCATAGATGTTCTGATAAAAGCCCAGCTGAGAGACACTGGAGTACTGGGTGGGAGCCAGTAAAGCAGTTACGAGTGTGATGGAGGAAGCAAATAAGATGAGTAATCTACCTTGTTCTTATGCCCAAGAGCCCAGCCTCTGCTGGTTTGGGGTTGGGTTTTCTTCTAAAGACAAGAAAAGAAGAAATGAGGGACTTCCCTGGTGGTCCAGGGGCCAAGACTCCAAGCTCCCAGTACAGGGGGTCTGGATTTGATCCCTGGTCGGGGAACTAGATCCCACATGCCACAACTAACAGTTCAAATGACGCAACTAAAAAGATCCTGCATGTTGCAACGAAGATGGGATTCCGCGGGCCCCATCTAAGACCTGGTACAGTCAAATAAATAAATATTAAAAAAAGAAAAAAGAAAGAAAGAAATGAGTGGGTGGAAAGCAGGCAGCGCCCAGTCTTTCCTTCCCTTTCTCTGGCCCAAGACACTGACAGTCCTCCCGTGCACTGAGCCAGGACGTTCTCACTGGCGTTTCATCCGTCGCATGCGCTCTGTGGCTGCTCCAGGTGAAAAGACGACACTCAAAGCTAACAATTCTCCTCCTGCCCAGAGATGCAGCCAGGGTCATCCGTGAGATCACCACCCTCAAACCTGGAGCCAGGAGCCTGACTCCAACACAGGCAGCGGAGAGAGGTGGCCTCAAGACTTTGCGCTCTGAGAGGGCTTGGTGGGAGCCGGAGCCTGCCTGCCCCCCTGCCTCAGGCCCCAGTCTACCGCACAGAGGGCCATGAGGGTCCAGGCTGGTCTTCTGGTTGCCAGCATCCTTGGCACACTGCCCTGAACACGGCTCACCAGACCACAATCCCTGCAGCTGGCCAGAAATTACTGCCTGCCAGACATTTTTACTCTTTCAGTTTATGATCTCTATGGACATAAAATTCTTCCTATCCTTTTCCTCCACTGGGTTACTATTTTTCTTTAAAAAGCCAGGTAAAGGCTATATTTTTCTCCATAAACATCATTTTATTTCAGGGCCAGAAAACAACCCCAAAGTCACTAAGCTCAAATTTTTCATGGTCTTTAAAAAGATTGTGCATCACAGTATCCGTGTGAGAGGGCTGTGAACGATGCCATTTAAAATGATAGATTGGAAAAGCTATTTCTGGATTCCAGCGACTCATAAGGACTGGAGGAAGCATTTGGGCGTTGTTTTATTTCATTCCCACTCAATTTTGAACACGGCCGCTTAAAGCAACATTCATGGAATGTGACACAGCTATTAATCACCCACGCAGCTACTGCATGTGCAGCCTCTGGGGAGACACAGGCTGCCGCCTCCCCAGCCCTCCCTCTGGTCTCTTCTCCCAAAGGAGGCCAGTGACCTACTCAAAAGATAATTGCTTTGCAGGTTTCCTGCTTCTGGAGCATCATTGCATCAGCCTGCTCTGAATGACAGCCAGTCATACTGGAAGAAAGAGAGGAGTTCTATGGCTGGCCCCCCATCCTTCGTCCCGAGACTTCTGGGGGTGTAAGCTGGTTCACACCCCTACTGTCAGGGGACAGACTCCTGCTTCTTGGCTGTCAAAGGCTGACCTCTGCGGACAAAAGCTGGGCAGATTCCTGAGGCCCAGCCTCACTCCCTGTGGCCACCCGCCCTCGTTTAATAACTCAGCCACAGACAGGATTCAAGGCAGCCTGTGAGTGTCCCACAGGTGACCACTGTGCCCCATTTGGCCCCAGGGAAGACCCCGGCCTCTCAGAGAGCCACAGCCCATCTGACGCTGTTTCTCTCCTTCTTTCTGATGTTCCTGAACATAGGAACCCAGAGGGAAAATATGTTTACAAAGCAGTACTTTTTTTTAATTTTTATTAGAATATAGTTGATTTACAGTGTTGTGTTACTTTCTGCTGTACAGCAGAGTGAATCAGTTGTACATTTCCATATCTCCACTTTGTTTTAGATTCTTTTCCCATATAGGTCATTACAGTACTGAGAAGAATTCCCAAAGCAGGATATTTTGATAGCACTAGTTGGACCTGGCAGATTGAGTTCAACTGGCCGACCTGGATGTGAAAACCTGGCTACATTTTTAAAAGATTTTTTTGATGTGGACCATTTTCAAAATCTTTATTGAATTTTTTACAATATATTGCTTCTGTTTATGTTCTGGCTTTCTGGCCATGAGGTATATGGGATCTTAGATCACAGATCAGGGATCAAACCCATACCTTCTTGCACTGGAGGGGGATGTCTTAACCACTAGACTACCAGAGAAGTCCCTAAACCCAGCAACTTTTTATCTGGCAATGCATGAGATAGACGCTTGACTCCCAGCCCCAAACTTCACCAGACCCAACCCCACGCTGGTGTCAAGTTTCGGATCATGAAAGGGTTCAGACAGCACACAACTCTCACTGGTTTTTGTTTTTTTGTGTGTTTTTGTGTGTGTGTGTGTTTTTTTAAATAAGATGAACATTAGTAGTTTGCCTGGGAGCTCTGACAAAGCAATCCTGCCTTGAAATATCAGCCTCTACATGTGACCTCCACCATGTTTTAGGTGTCATTCTTCAAATGGCAAATTTTCAATCCATCGGCAGGAGAGATGGAAAAGGTGCATGTATGTAGTCTATAAACAAGTGCCTCTTTAATATTAGCCTTTGTTTGTTATTGTTTAGTCACCAAGTCATGTCTGACTCTTGCCCACCAGGCTCCCCTGTCCATGGAATTTTCCAGGCAAGAATACTGGAATGGGTTGCCATTTCCTTCTCCAGGAGATTTTCCCCACCCAGGGATCAAACCCATGTCCCCTGCATTGGTGGGTTCTTTCCCACTGAGCCACAGGGAAGCCCCATAGTAGCCTTGGTTGTGATTAAATATGCAACATGGTCCCAAAGAAGAGTTCTCCAAGTGTCCGTCCAACCCTGTAGCGCTCCCAGTGAATACCTTTTGCACCCTCCAGACACCTTTTTCCTCCTACTCTTTAGCAGGCTTTTTGTTCAACTAGAGGGAAAAAAAAACAGATGATCCTCAATGGCTATGATGGAGTCAGTGACAATGACCATTTTTAAACACAAGAATGTTTCAGATATAGAAAAAATGAGGTATTAGGGCCCAAAGGTCTATAGACAGGGGTCGCCATCCTCAGTGGACAAACACAGACTCTAGAGCCCATGTTTTCTTGCCGGAAACTGCAGAGATAAAGAGCTTTCGCTGTTCCTTTTTTCCGTTTCTCAAAGGTTACATCAAATCAAAACCCAGGAATTTAAAGACCCTCTCCAATAGGAAACCCATGGGTCTAAAGTCATGGTCCATCTAGTCTGGTGGGAATTGACATTCTGCTACCGTAGGCTGCAAAGACTGTCCACCCCAGCACTGGGAGTGCAGCACCAGGCTGAAGACCCACACGGGCTTGGGATCAGGCCACTTCTTCCCAACAGCAGATGGGTGACTCCAGTGGAGACCCTGGAATCCCTTTCAGATAAGAGACAACAGAAGGCAGAGTAACCCTATGACTCTGCCTCCATGTTTCTGCTGTGTAGACCATTTCTACGATGGGCTATAGCCATAGTAACCCTCACTGTGAAGGACTAGAGACAGCCAGGCCTGGGTCACCCTGGAGCTGAAGGCTGACCAACTCCAGCTTCTTCTCTGAGGGCTCAACTACATCAGCAAAAGGGGTCCGACCCAACCCCCTGCAGCTCAGCCCCCTTCACAATAAACCCCAGAGAAGCCGGCTCCCCTCTCTAAATCAGTTTCTGTTGCCCTCTGGTGTCTCCGGCTGCCCCTGGGGAGGCCATCATGGGACAAAGTCAACATTACTTCATCCCAGGCATCACAGGAGGGGAGGTCAGACACGGGGTTAAAACCCAGGCTTTGAATCAGACTGGTTTTCATACAGACACTTGACACTTACCATTTTCTACTGGATGACTTAGACAGCCTCACTGAACTTTGGGTTCTTCAGGACTGATGATGACAGTGAGGAGGAAGGGAGACACTGTCTATCCTGAGACATAGTAGGTGTTATCACCACACTCACTACTGATATCCCAGGTCCCTAGGATTACCCTCTATTCTATTCATCCTTGATCTAGAAAAGCCATGTGAAAATTTCCTCAAAGAAATACCCTCTTTTCTTTCACTCAAACAAAGCACTAATCTATTCTGCATCACTAAAACTGTCGTAAAAAAGATTTTCAGGGTAAAGAGGAAAGTCTCCTCCACTCAACACTGAATTAAAGATAACAAAATTTCTGACAGAGAAGAAAGCAAACTGTCAACTAATGTGCTAGAAAAAATTGTGTGTGTGTTGGAAAGCACGTGAAATGTCCGGAAAGCACCTGCCCTTCTTATGCATCCAAGAACACCAGCTAATCTTCTTCCCAAATTCCAGGGAGGGACAAGATGGACAAAATAAAGCCAGAGAAGGTGATGTGGGCAGAGCCCTCCGTCACAGCATGTTGCCGTGGAAGCAGCAGATTCTTTCCAGAGACAATCAGCCTACCCTAGAGAGGAACCTAAATGTGTTTCAGGTGGTTCCCACACAAGGGAAATTAACTTACTTTTCAGAATCACAGCCTTAGTAACATCTATGATTAACACAGTGGTTAATGTTAGTCATCAGAACTGTGACTCCTTTTGATTTTTCTCTAAAGAAACTCGCATCCTAATGAATGCAAAACAAAATTACAATAGTGGGAGGCATGGAGCCATAAATTACAGCTGAAACTCCCTGGGGTGGCTTAATGATTTCACTGTTATTTCATATATTTTAAAAATCATTTAAACAGAGAGTGAAATCTTGTACTATCACCACCACTGTGGAAGAATTGCAGAAGCCCCCAGCGCTGTGGCCATTCTTTGCCCTCCACCCACGTGCACCCTGCCTGCCCAGAGAGCCGGCCAGAGCCTGCTGGCGTCCTAGAGACACAAGTCTGACCGTGGCACAAGAAAGGAGACGTACACTGAGGCCCAACGCTCTCCAGCATTCTCCTTCACTGAGGTTAAGCACAAGGAGACAAAAGCCAAGTAACTGAAGTTCTCTTTAGTGACACTGATTTCTTATGCTTTAGGCTGGCTTTATTTTTAATATATATCTTTGTTTATTATTTGGCTGCACAATATCTAGTTGCACTGTGTGGCATCTTCAACCTTTGTTGCATGTGGCATCTTTAGCTGCAGCATGTGGGATTAAACCCAGGCCCCTTGCATTGGGAGCATAGTCTTAGCCACTAGAACACCAGGCAAGTCCTCGCTTTAGGCTGGCTTTTGCCTGCTCTTGGCACTAGGACATGCCTGAGTAGCTCAAGGGCTGGCTGCTGCTCCCAATTTCCCTCTCCAATCCATAGCCTTGGAGGTAAGGATGCCCACAACATCAGAGTCTTTCAATTCATAGACACAGTAGGTCTTTCCATTTATTTAGGTCTTCCATTTCTTCAATCAGTATTTTGTACTGTTCAGCATATACGTGTTAAATGTGTACCTAAGTATTTCAATTTTTATGATCACATGCTTTCCGCATGTTTATTTTGCATCTGGTGACCATGCTGAATTTAATTCTCAGTTCTAGGACTTTTATAAATATTTGGGGATTTTCTATATAACAACCAAGTCATCAGAATATAGAAACACTTTTGTTACTTTCTTTCCAATCTGTTTGCTTTTTCCTTGCCTTACTGTACTGGCAAGCAATGCAGGAAATGCCGGTTCAGTCACTGGGAGGGGAAGATCCCCTAGAGGAGGAAGTGGCAGCTCACTCCAGTATTCTTGCCCAGGAAATCCCAGGAGAGAGGAGCCCGAAGGGCTGCAGTCTATGGGGCGAAAAGAGCTGGACATCACTGAGTGACTAAGCACAGAGGCACTGTACTGGTTACAACTTTGATCTTGAATAGCAGCTGTAAGAGTGTATATTCTTGCCTGATACCCAATCTTAGGGGGAAAGCATTCAGTCTTTCCCCATTAAGCATGATGTTAACTATACACCTCGGAGACATTGTGGGTTCAGTTCTACATCACTGCAATTAAGCAAATATCACAAGAAAGCAAGTCACATAAAGTTTTGGTTTTGCAGTGCATATAAAAGTTAAATTCACACGACACTGTATAGTCTATTACGTGCGATGATATTATGTCTTTAACATCTTTACACCTTAAAGGCTTTATTGCCAAAAAATTCTAACCATCATTCGCACCCTCAGTGGGCTGCAGTAGTAACGTCAAAGATCACTGATCATAGATCACTATAGCAAATACGACTGTGATGAAAAGTGTGAAATACTGTGAGACTTGCCAAAATGTGACACAGAGACACAAAGTGAGCAAACATTGTTGGGAAAATGGTACCAGTAGATTTGCTCAAGGCAGGATTGACATAATCGCCCAATTTGTAAAAAAAAAAAAAAAAAAAAAAGTGCAACATCTCGAAGTGTAGTGAGAAGCACAATAAAATAAGGCATGTGCTGTGCTCAGTCATGTCCAATTCTTTGTATCCCCATGGACTGTAATCCCCCAGGCTCCTGTCCATGCGATTTCCCAGGCAAGAATACTGGAGTGGGGTTTATGGACACAGCAGAGGTGAGGTGGGGAAAGAGAGGGTGAGATGTATGGAGAGAGTAACATGGAAACTTACATTACCATATGTACAATAGAATGTCAACAGGAATTTGCTGTATGACTCAGGGAACTCAAACAGGGGTTCTGTAACAGCCTAGAGGGGTGAGGTGGGGAGGGAGATAAGAAGGCTGATTCATGTTGGTATTTGTCAGAAAACAGCAAAATTCTATAAACCAACTATCCTTCCATTTAAAAATATAGTAATTTTTTAAAAAGAATACTGGAGTGTGTTGCCATATCCTCCTCCAAAGTATTTTCCCTACTCGGAGATTGAAACCACATCTCTTTATTGTACCGTACTGGCAGGAGGGTTCTTTACCACTAACGCCACCTGGGATGCCAAAAAGGGCCATGCCTATATGTACTTTCCAGATGCTCTTTATCAGGTTGAGCAAATAATAAATTAATTCGTCTGTTTACATGTTTATTAGCCATAGATATGTCTTTAAAGTGTCTCATATCATGTGCCCATTTATTTATATACTGTGATGTTACTATGTTTCTCATTTCTTTAAAGAGGCTTTTTATACACTAAGGAAAATAAACCACTGTTAGTCATATTTGTTTAGATATTTCTCTGTGTCATTTGAAATATACACATTTAAAATACTTTTTATATAATCAATTTACTCTAACACTTTTGCTTTGGGACTTTTTTTTTCTATGAATGTTTTCAAAAAGGACATGTCACTTTTCCCCTTCATCTATGTGATTTTGTGGTTTGTTTTAACTTTAGAGACAAGCAGAGGTGAGAGATGTAGGTCTACCCAAGAGGGATATGAAATAAATATACCAGCAAGTTAACTGCAGCAAGTGCACTAGGCTGACCCACGAAGGACCAGTGAAGGTGAGCAGACTCTTGCTCCTATCTGCTTAAAATAGCCACTCCTCACTTTCAGACAATTCCCTTGATCTTCCTCCTTCTAATTCACTTTGCAGAAAAGTCCTTGCTTTAACCTCTCTCCTACTTTATTCTCTAATCTGCCAGGAAATTAATGCAAGTTTTGAGCCTCCCTAAACACAGCTTTTTCCAGGCATCCTTTTTTATCTCTGATTCTAAAAATTGAAATAATAAAAAAAAAAAAACAAACTTTGCTGTTCTGTTGGCATATGTGCCTTCAAGGAATATTTATTTAAGGGGGAAAATCTCTTTGAGTGGGTCTGTATTGTCATAATCACCCCTCCCAGCAAAAACTAAACATTTCATCCTCCATCTCATGGCTTCTAGCTACCCAGTCACTGGGCCTCACTTAGGTCCAGCATCTGGATGTCAGGTGTTGCATGAACACATCTGTCATCAAGGTCTTGAACACAGAAATGCAAAGTTCTCTCAGCTGGAGTTGTCCAGAGAACACACCATTGGTTTGCTGCCCTTGTGACACATGGGCCTATATGGGACCTATCCCATCTGTGGGTTTCCCAGGGCTTCATTTCAAGACATTCTCCCTTCATTACCCAGATTTTGCTGCCACATTTTGCTCAGAAATATCTGCCTAAGTCTGTTACCTAGCTCTAATCCCTTCCTGGGCATTCCCAAAGGGCAATGCCATCATCTGGGTCAGGACAAGCCCATCTCATTTCTTCCTACTGATGTATTCCTGCACATACTTGAACATTAGAAAGAAAATAATCTGGCAGTTGTTTTCTTTACAAAAGCCATTTCCCAAATTAACAATTTATTATGCTTATGACAAAAATAATTCATCTGCTTTGCAGAGATGCTGTCTGGAAAGAAACTTTTACAGGGTCATTTGAGTTTTTGTATACGATCTTGGGATACTGGAAATTGGCCAAATCGTGGGATGCTAAAGAATGCAACAAGTTGACAGCCTGGGGGGATGGTTTTCCAAGAGGCTTGGGGAGCCTGGTGGAGACTCAGCGAGAGGACCTGCCTGGGATCAGGAGACCAGTGTCTTCACACCACTTCTATCAGGACTGAATCTGAGAAAAGAGCACACTTCTGAACTTTGCTCAAAAGGGAAATCCAATTTTCATCCCCAGCTGGACTCCACTATTTCTGCTTACCCTGCATATGAAGGTACTGACACGCAAATGCTTCTCATTTAATCACTGAAAAATATCTCTAAAACAACTCTTAAAGTCTCAGGAAATTACCTTAAGGGCATTAAGCAAATGCAGAAACATCTATTCCAAAAAATATAAATTTAAATCTCATTTGAAATTCATCCCTCATCTCATCCCTCATTTGAACCCACTCACAACTACCTCATCCCCCCACGAGCTCCCCCAGTAGCTCAGTGTGATGGCAGCTGGGCAGGTAGATGGGACTCCCCCTCCACTACCTCCCAGCCTATGACTATGGTTTCATGCAGTCCACTGGCAGCTCTCATTCGCTCTACCCCTTCACTCCCAGCTCCACATTAGAGGAACTTTATTCTAGGCAGATACAGCCAAGAGGGGGGCTTTCCTCCAGATTTTGCTGCCACATTTTGCTCAGAAATATCTGCCTAAGTCTGTTACCTAGCTCTAATCCCTTCCTGGGCATTCCCAAAGGGCAATGCCATCATCTGGGTCAGGACAAGCCCATCTCATTTCTTCCTACTGATGTATTCCTGCACATACTTGAACATTAGAAAGAAAATAATCTGGCAGTTGTTTTCTTTACAAAAGCCATTTCCCAAATTAACAATTTATTATGCTTATGACAAAAATAATTCATCTGCTTTGCAGAGATGCTGTCTGGAAAGAAACTTTTACAGGGTCATTTGAGTTTTTGTATACGATCTTGGGATACTGGAAATTGGCCAAATCGTGGGATGCTAAAGAATGCAACACAGTTGACAGCCTGGGGGGATGGTTTTCCAAGAGGCTTGGGGAGCCTGGTGGAGACTCAGCGAGAGGACCTGCCTGGGATCAGGAGACCAGTGTCTTCACACCACTTCTATCAGGACTGAATCTGAGAAAAGAGCACACTTCTGAACTTTGCTCAAAAGGGAAATCCAATTTTCATCCCCAGCTGGACTCCACTATTTCTGCTTACCCTGCATATGAAGGTACTGACACGCAAATGCTTCTCATTTAATCACTGAAAAATATCTCTAAAACAACTCTTAAAGTCTCAGGAAATTACCTTAAGGGCATTAAGCAAATGCAGAAACATCTATTCCAAAAAATATAAATTTAAATCTCATTTGAAATTCATCCCTCATCTCATCCCTCATTTGAACCCACTCACAACTACCTCATCCCCCCACGAGCTCCCCCAGTAGCTCAGTGTGATGGCAGCTGGGCAGGTAGATGGGACTCCCCCTCCACTACCTCCCAGCCTATGACTATGGTTTCATGCAGTCCACTGGCAGCTCTCATTCGCTCTACCCCTTCACTCCCAGCTCCACATTAGAGGAACTTTATTCTAGGCAGATACAGCCAAGAGGGGGGCTTTCCTGGTGGCTCAGCAATAAAGAACCTGCCTGCAATGTAGGAGATGCAGGTTCGACCCATGAGTCAGGAAGATCCCCCTGGAGAAGGAAATGGCAACCCACTCTAGTATTCTTGCCTGGGAAATCCCATGGATGGAGGAGCCTGGTGGGCCACAGTCCATCGGGTCACAAAGAGTTGGACATAACTTAGCAACTAAACAGCAACAGACAATAGGACCACAGCTCCCTTCCCCCATCTGGCCCCCATTCACGGGCATAAGCTCCACTCCAGACACAACAGGTCAAGAATCATGAATCTTGACCATCCATGACTTGGCTTGCTTCTAGGATGAAGGTCTCATGCCAGGAAGAATAAGCTGGGAAGACCAGGAGCTACCATCCCTGTCCAGAAGTCTTGCTTACAGAGGTGCCATATCAGGAGAAGCAAATTGTTGACTCACCCTCAGCTCTGAATATTACAGAGACTTCCCAGAAAGAGAGGCAAAATGTTAGAACAGATAATTCTTCAGTTTTGTGTAGGAGACTAACTATTTTGGAAAAGTAAGCAGAAGACCATGTCTATGAGTGTTGTTTCAAACAATGGAGATCTTAATGGTGAGCAACTAAGAGTCCCTGGTAGCTCTTGATTCCTTTAGCAGCAAGCTAAAAGATGATAAGCTCAGTGAAATAGTCAATCAGCCAGAAGTCTAACAGAAAGAATCAGGGAAAGAGATAGCTAAGCAGAGTCCTCTCTGGTTGGAGCAGCCTCAGACTGGAAACATCGTGCCCATGCAAAGGGACCCAGCTTTAACCGTAACAGACTGTGGCATAATGTACTCCTCAGGGCATTGGTTAAAACAACACAGCAATCAGCTAGTGACTGACGAGGACCCAAAACTGGCTTGATACAGATCATCCAAAAGCTTATGGGGGATATATAAATAGCAGCATTACTTACAAATGCTAACATAAGGCAGCAGTTCAACTGTCCAAGAGCAAATGAATGGATAGAGAAGATGTGTTACATATATATATAATGGAATACCACCCAGCCATAAAAAAGACTGAAATTTTGCAGCAACATGGATGGACTTGGAGGGCATTACACTAAGTGAAATAATAAGTCAGGCAAAGAAAGCAAATACTCTTTGCTTGTATGAGATCTCTTATACAAGAATCTAAAACATAACAATGAAGTAGTGAATACAGCATAAAAGAGGCAGATTCGTGAACACAGAGGACAAATGAGTCGTTACCAGTGTAAAGAGGGAAGGCATGGGGAAGACCAACATAGAGACAGAGGCACAAACTATCAGGTATGAAATAACTACAAGGACATATTACACAACAGAGGGGAATATGACCAATATTTTTATAATAACCGTAAGTGGAGTATAACTTTAAAAGTTGTGAATCACTATATTCTTGTAAGCTATATAATATTTTATATCAACTATGGAAAAGAAATGCAAAAAAGCAAAATGGCTGTCTGGGGAGGCCTTACAAATAGCTCTGTAAAGAAGAGAAGCAAAAAGCAAAGGAGAAAAAAAAAGATAGAAGCATCTGAATGCAGAGTTCAAAGAATAGCAAGGAGAGATAAGAAAGCCTTCCTCAGCAATCAATGCAAAGAAATAGAAGAAAACAACAGAATGGGAAAGACTAGAGATCTCTTCAAGAAAATTAGAGATACCAAGGGAACATTTCATACAAAGATGGGCTCGATAAAGGACATAAATGGTATGGACCGAACAGAAGTAGAAGATATTAAGAAGAGGTGGCAAAAATACACAGAAGAACTGTACAAAAAAGATCTTCACAACCCAGATAATCACAATGGTATGATCACTCACCTAGAGCCAGACATCCTGGAATGTGAAGTCAAGTTGGCCTTAGAAAGCATCACTACGAACAAAGTTAGTGGAGGTGATGGAATTCCAGTAGAGCTGTTTCAAATCCTGAAAGACAATGCTGTGAAAGTGCTGCACTCAATATGCCAGCAAATTTGGAACACTCAGCAGTGGCCACAGGACTGGAAAAGGTCAGTTTTCATTCCAATCCCAAAGAAAGGCAATGCCAAAGAATGCTCAAACTACTGCACAATTGCACTCATCTCACACGCTAGTAAAGTAATGCTCAAAATTCTCCAAGCCAGGCGTCAGCAACATGTGAACTATGAACTTCCAGATGTCTAAGCTGGCCTTAGAAAAGGCAGAAGAACCAGAGATCAAATTACCAACATCCACTGGATCATCGAAAAAGCATGCAAGTTCCAGAAAAACATCTATTTCTGCTTTATTGACTATGCTAAAGCCTTTGACTATGTGGATCACAATAAAGTGTGGAAAATTCTGAGAGAGATGGGAATACCAGACCACCCGACCTGCCTCTTGAGAAACCTGTATGCAGGTCAGGAAGAAACAGTTAGAATTGGACATGGAAAAACAGACTGGTTTCAAATGGGAAAAGGAGTATGTCAAAGCTGTATATTGTCACCCTGCTTATTTAACTTATATGCAGAGTACATCGTGAGAAACGTTGGGCTGGAGGAAGCACAAGCTGGAATCAAGATTTCCAGGAGAAATATCAATAACCTCAGATATGCAGATAGAAACACCTTTATGGCAGAAAGTGAAGAAGAAGTAAAGAGCCTCTTGATGAAAGTGAAAGGAGAGTGAAAAAGTTGGCTTAAAGTTCAACATTCAGAAAACGAAGATCAGGGCATCCAGTCCTATCACTTCATGGCAAAGGAGAAACAGTGGAAACAGTGTCAGACTTTATTTTTCTGGGTTCCAAAATCACTGCAGATGATGATTGCAGCCATGAAATTAAAAGTTGCTTACTCCTTGGAAGGAAAGCTATGACCAACCTAGACAGCATATTAAAAAGCAGAGACATTACTTTGCCAACAAAGGTAAACCTAGTCAAGGCTAGGGCTTTTCCAGTAGTCATGTATAGATATGAGAGTTGGACTCTAAATAAAGCTGAGCACCTAAATATTGATGCTTTTGATGTTGGAAAAGACTCTTGAGAGTCCCTGGGACTGCAAGGAGATCCAACCAATCCATCCTAAAGGAGATCAGTCCTGGGTGTTCATTGGAAGGACTGATGCTGAAGCGGAAACCCCAATACTTTGGCCACCTGATATGAAGAATTGACTCCTTGGAAAAGACCCTGATGCTGGGAAAGATTGAATGCGGGAGGAGAAGGGGACGACAGGGGATGAAATGGTTGGATGGCATCACTGACTCAATAGACATGAGTTTGGGTAAACTCTGGGTGTTGGTGATGGACAGGGAGGCTTGGTGTGCTTCAGTCCATGGGATAGCAAAGAGTCATAGACGACTGAACGACTGAACTGAACTGAATCTGCCTTACATAAACCAATTAAGAATTAATACCCATAAATTTAATTTACCACTGTATATCAGAGAATTAACTTAATTAAGAATGAATTAAGACAGAATCAGACATATTATAAGAAGAAACAAGGATCACCATGTTACTGGTAGGAGTATAAATTAGTACAGCAACATTGCAAAATAGTTAACTGTTTGTTTACATTATGTTCCAGAAATTCTACTCCAAAATAAAATTTTCTACACAGAAAACTCTTGTACATATGTTTCCAGAAGATGTTTATAATAATATATAAAACATCATCTTTTTATTAGCAAAAATTGTTACCACCCTAAATGTCTGTCAACAATATAATGAGTAAACAAGTTATTGTAGTGTTGCAACAAAATACTACAAAGCCCAACTACAGATATCCTAAGCTATTCATATTCAAAAAATAATAAAATATGAAACAGCAAAATCACAGAACAAACTCTTTGTCTTTATATATAATACAAAATAGGGAAAGTAAGCCACAAATTTTTCAAGGATATATACTTACATAATAAAAGTAAAGAAAACTAGAGAAGCGTTATTAAGTATCCAAGCTGATATTAACTAATAGGTGAAGTAGTGAGAGAACTTGTTCAAAGAATGATATACTGTGCTTTCAAATGCAAACTGTTAAGTCAGTTAGTATTTCTGTAATGCTTTTTTCCAGTTGTACATATATTAGAATTTGGAGTAAGGTATATTTCATCAAAAATATATTTGATGCAACATATAGATGCATTTGTAATCTAAAGTGATAAGATTTGATCTAATTTTCTCCCAGATAAGTATCAGTTCAAGTCCATGAATTGTTTTTGACCACTCAATAAGAAATTGTTGGAAAATGTATTCTTTTGCAGAAAGAAGTCACTCTTGGGAATTGAGTCATGAGCTCTCAGAGTTCTGATCTAGAAAGAATGTGTTTCCACAGTGACTGCACTCGTGTTCCTTGCCTTCATTTCATAACATGATAAATGCAGGGAAGAATTACATTAACCCCCAACCTCACCTAGATGTTGTGGTATACTTCTTTCTCTTTAGATCCATCCCTTCTTTTTTAACCTCTCCTCTTTCTTCTCCAGACACTGATTTTCAAAATAAATCAATTCTGCTGTAGGCAGAGATCACCAGTGTCTGAAGAATCATTTTACTTTTCTCATCAGAGAATATTTGGGGAATTTCTCCCATTTAAGCTCAAGGCATTTCTTCTCTGATATCACAGAAAGAAGGTAAAATGCTCAAGTAGCAAATAATTCTCTAGAAAACTTACTTTTAAAGTCAGTACAGTCATTTTAAATTATCTGAAATACTGGTAACAGTTCAGTTCAGTCACTCAGTCGTGTCCGACTCTTTGCGACTCCATGGACTGCAGCAGGCCAGGCCTCCTTTTCTATCACCAACTCCCAAAGTTCAACCAAACCCATGCCAATCGAGTCATTGATGCCATCCAGACATCTCATACTCTGTGGTCCCCTTCTCCTCCTGCCCTCAATCTTTCCCAGCATCAGGGTCTTTTCAAATGAGTCAGCTCTTCGCATGAGGCAGCCAAAGTATTGGAATTTCAGCTTCAACATTAGTCCTTCCAATGAACACCCAGGACTGATCTCCTTTAGGATGGACTGACTGGATCTCCTTGAAGTCCAAAGGACTCTCAAGAGTCTTCTCTAACACCACAGATCAAAACCATTAATTTTTCTGCACTAAGCTTTCTTTATAGTCTAACTCTCACATCCATACATGACTACTGAAAAAAACATAGCCTTGACTAGACGGACCTTTGTTGGCAAAGTAATGTCTATGCTTTTTAATATGCTGTCTAGGTTGGTCATAACTGTCCTCCCAAGGAGTAAGCATCTTTTAATTTCATGGCTGCAATCACCATCTACAGTGATTTTGGAGCCCCCCAAAATAAAGTCAGCCACTGTTTCCCCATCTATTTGCCATAAAGTGATGAGACTGGATGCTCTGATCTTATCTTAGTTTTCTGAATGTTGAGCTTTAAGCCAAGTTTTTCCACTCTCCTCTTTCACTTTCATCAAGAGGCTCTTTAGTTCTACACTTTCTTCCATAAGGGTGGTTCCATCTGCAGATCTAAATTTATTGCTATTTCTCCTGACAAACTTGATTTCAGCTTGTGTTTCTTTTAGCCCAGTGTTTCTCATGATGTACTCTGCATATAAGTTAATTAAGCAGAGTGACAATATACAGCCTTGAGATACCCCTTTTACTATTTGAAATCAGTCAGTTGTTCCATGTCCAGTTCTAACTGTTGCTTCCTCACCTGCATACAGGTTTCCCAAGAAGCAGGTCAGGTGGTCTGGTATTCCCATCTCTTTCAGAATTTTCTACAGTTTATTGTGATCCACATAGTCAAAGGCTTTGGCATAGTCAATAAAGCAGAAACATGTTTTTCTGGAACTCTCTTGCATTTTCAATGATCCAGTGGATATTGGCAATTTGATCTCTGGTTTCCTCTGTCTTTTCTAAAACCAGCTTGAACATCAGGAAGTTCATGGTTCACGTATTGCTGAAGCCTGGCTTGGAGAATTTTGAGCACTACTTTACTAGGGTGTGAGATTAGTGCAATTGTGTGGTAGTTTGAGCATTCTTTGGCATTGCCTTTCTTTGGGATTGGAATGAAAACTGACCTTTTCCAGTCCTGTGGCCACTGCTGAGCTTTCCAAATTTGCTGACATATTGAGTGCAGCACTTTCACAGCATCATTTTTCAGGATTTGAAATAGCTCAATAGGAATTCCATCCCCTTCTTTAGCTTTGTTCGTAGTGATGCTTTGACTTCCCATTCCAAGATGTCTGGCTCTAGGTGAGTGATCACACCATTGTGATAATCTGGGTCATGAAGATCTTTTTTGTACAGTTCTTCTGTGTATTCTTGCCACCTCTTAATATCTTGTGCTTCAGATAGGTCCATATCATTTCTATCCCTTATTGAGCCCATCTTTGCATGAAATATTCCCTTGGTATCTCTAATTTTCTTGAAGAGATCTCCAGTCTGTCTCATTCTATTGTTTTCCTCTATTTCTTTGTATTGATGCTGAGGAAGGCTTTTTTATCTTTACTTGGTATTCTCTGGAACTCTGCATTCATATGCTTATATCTTTCCTTGTCTCCTTTGCTTTTCTCTTCCATTCTTTTCACAGATTTTTGTAAGGCCTCCCCAGACAGCCAGTTTGCTTTTTTGCATTTCTTTTTCTTGGGGATAGTCTTAATCCCTGTCACCTGTACAATGTCATGAACCTCTGTCCATAGTTCATTAGGCACTCTGTCTATCAGCTCTAGTCCCTTAAATCTATTTCTCAGTTCCACTGTATAATCATAAGGGATTTGATCTAGGTCATATCTGAATGGTCTATTGGTTTTCCCCACTTTCTTCAATTTAAGTCTGAATTTGGCAATAAGGAGTTCATGATCTGAGCCACAGTCAGCTCCATGTCTTGTTTTTGCTGACTGTATAGAGCTTCTCCATCTTTGGCAGCAAAGAATATAATCAATCTGATTTCTGTGTTGACCATCTGGTAATGTCGATGTGTAGAGTCTTCTCTTGTGTTGTTGGAAGATGGTGTTTGCTATGGCCAGTGCGTTTTCTTGGCAGAACTCTATTAGCCTTTGCACTGCTTCATTCTGTACTCCAAGGCCAAATTTGCCTGTTACTCCAGGTGTTTCTTGACTTCCTATTTTTGCATTCCAGTCCTCTATAATGAAAAGGACATCTTCTTTGTGTGTTAGTTCTAAAAGGTCTTGTAGGTCTTCATAGAACTACTCAACTTCAGCTTCTTCAGCATTACTGGCTGGGGCATAGACTTGGATTACCCTGATATTAAACAAACAGAAATCAATCTGTAGTTTTTGAGACTGCATTCATGTACTGCATTTCAGATTCTCTAGTTGACTATGATGGCTACTCCATTTCCTCTAAGGGATTCCTGCCCACATTAGTATATGTAATGGTCATCTGAGCTAAATTCACCCATTCCAGTCCATCTTAGTTTGCTGATTCCTCGAATGTCGACGTTCACTCTTACCATCTCCTGTTTGACCACTTCCAATTTGCCATGATTCATGGACCTAACATTCCAGGTTCCTATGCAATATTGCTCTTTACAGTATCAGACCTTGCTTCTTATCACCAGTCACATCCACAATTTGGTGTTGTTTTTGCTTTGACTCCTCCCTTCATTCCTTCTGGAGTTATTTCTCCACTGATCTCCAGTAACACCTTGCGCACCTATTAACCTGGGGCATTCATCTTTCAGTGTCCCATCTTTTTGCCTTTTCATACTGTTCATGGGGTTCTCAAGACAATAATACTGAAGTGGTTTGCCATTTGCTTCTCCAGTAGAGCACATTCTGTCAGACCTCTTCACCATGACCCGTCCATCTTGGGTGGCCCCACATGGAATGGCTTAGTTTCATGTTAGACACAATTTGGTCTTCCTAGCAAATTTCAAATATTAATAAATAATATATTGACTGTTGAGGTAATTCAGCCCTCTAACTCTTAAGACATGATCATTTTAAAAATATGGTAAAACAAACAATCAAAACAACAAAAGTTAGAAGGTCCAGGTATCTCTATCTCGTTCAAGAACAAAGAGAAATGGAGTAAAAAGTGCACGTTTCCCATCCAACATAATCACTCAATAAAGCCAAGAGCTGCATGGGAGTAAACTCTTAGATCTTCCCCTGGATAATATAGGTTGATTAGCAAAGTCTTTTTTTTAAATGCATAGCAAAGTGATTTCTTTTTCTCCTTTCTCTGCCCTACATTCCCCCCACCCCCACCCCTTTATCTTTATGGGAAAAAATAAATAAGGAAATGAGCCATTAACCTTCGTAATCTTTCATCCCTTTGAACTTCCCTGGGCCTATCTCTTAACTGCTACACCCAAGAAAAACAAATGTAATTGTTAGTTTTCCCAGCCACTCACATATTATATATATATATCAGCTAGAAACAATTTGTAAGTTTCTAGTATCTATCCCTCTATGAGATAACATCTGTCAAACACACATCACAATCCCCTGGGATATTGGAGATACTCAGCCTCCATTAATCTTTTATTTTTTTGAAATTCTTGTTGTTATTCTTTTTGTATTCAGTCTAATAGCTTGAGGACTTCCCTGTTAGCTCTGCTGATAAAGAATCAACCTGCAATGCAGGACACCCAGGTTCAATCCCTGGGTTGGGAAGATCCCCTGGAGAAGGAAACGGCAACCCACTCCAGTATTCTTGCCTGGAGAATTCCATGGACCGAAGAGACTGGTGGGCTACAGTCCATGGGGTCGCAAAGAGTCAGACACGACTGAGTGACTTCACACACACCCATTCCAGTATTCTGGCCTGGAGAATTCCATGCACAGTATAGTCCATGGGATGGCAAAGAGTCAGACACAACTAAGCGAATTTCAGTTCACTTCACAATAGCTTGAATATGTATCAGGGATTTAGTTTAGAAGTTTATAAACCCCTAAAAAGACTCTAAAGATAATATGATTGGAGTTTCTAATTTTTATTTATAATTAAAAAAAATATGTCTCCCAAAAGATTCTCTTTTATTTGATGGAGTGAGATATATAATTTTTTTTAATAAACAGAAACATTTACAACTAAAATAGATCACTGCCACACACAAATCACTGAACTTGCTAAAATGTGTTCTGAAACCTCCGACTGGACGTCTGACCTATGTCTTTTCACAGGTGCTCTGAAAGCATAACAATAATAAAGTGGAAAGTGTGCCTCTTCCTTTTCAGCTCGCTTTCCTTAGCATTACATTGGTACTGGATTTACATCTCGCCTGTTATTTCTTTCAGGGGACAGAGGCAAAGTCAGTGCCAGGTGACTCTGTGGGTTTACATTGACTATGGAAGCTATTTTAGCTTGGGATCATTTTTCTAACAATTCACTGCAGTGACAGCAGGAAATTATCCCTACAGGAGAATCTAGCAATGCTGGGGAAGAAAAAAAAAAATCTAGTTTTGGAGTACTGTGTTCCTTTGCCACAAATACTGAAGTCATTAACACGGATTACATAATGAATGAAAAAACTTGTGACAACCAGCTGAGAAGATCTGCCCTGGTCATTAGCAAGTGGAGGAAGTCTCCCCAGGTCTGCCTGAGTAATTTGTAAGTGAGACAGTACTAAATGATGTGCCTTCCCTCCTAGCTTTTTTTTCTTTTTTTCTGTTTAATCCAAACGGCTGGAAATCCCTTGGGATAGGCATCAGTTTGGAAGTAGTTGTGGAATTTTACTTAAACTACACATAGTGAAGGATTGACCCTTAGGTGTGAGACTTGGCAGCTGAGCTGCATGGAAAATACATAAGTAGTCAAAGAAGAAACCCAAACACTAGGGAGAGGTGGATGCCAATGTAGCCTTTCCATCTGTGTCCCTGCTGAGCGGGTGCTTAGGTTAGAAAACAATGTCACGAGCACCGACTGCATACTTGATATACCAGCACACAGATGTTGTCATGCAGTCCCCACATGCGATGAGAGATCTTTTTTTTTCTGTTAAAACCTTGTCAGGGATAAAAGCTGATTCACAGTTCATATATTAAGTTCCTCCTATCTAAGCTTTGAAATAAATGCTGGAACTAGAAATCAGAGCACTTCAAATGCCATTTCAGAATGGACCACCACCTTCTAAATGGTATAATCACACTGCCTTCCAAATATAGGTATTCAATAAATATTTGTTGAATTAAGCTGAACTCCAAAACAAACAGTTCTGCAGTTATTATTCAGTCTAAGAACTACTTAGGCTTATTCCCAAGGATAATAAAAGGGAATACTTAAAAATTTTTCCTATACAGATGAGAATCATATGAGCAATTTAACTTTTAACAAGCTGAAAACCCGATAGTTTGGAAGTGGTAGCCTATTTTAAGTGCAGAATGTGGAGAAGTCCTGGATATAAATTCACTTTATATATTTGTTATTTTCTTTTTAATCTCAATACCATAATGATGGGGGGAAATACAGCATACTGACATAATTAAATCAAAGTTAAATGTTTAGAACTGTGTTAGATAATGGAACATATAGAACATACTGGTAGGTACCTCTGGACATTTGCTATTGAGAAAAGATCAGGGGGAATGTCTGTCGTGTGACTATGTGTCCTTCCCTTTTCAGATGTGGATCTGAACTTGATTATAAAGAAGAAACCCAAATATTTCCCTGTAACACACTGAGTCTCTCTGGCTATTGGAAAAATATAAAATACTTCAGTCTATTACAAAGGGAACCTAGAAACTAATGCAGGCAGTACAATACTATTTGGGAGGCAGTAGAAGTTGGATTTACTTTTTGTAATGCAGATTTAAAACTAAGCCTTTTCTGTTTATGATCTGTGTAACCTTTGACAGATTATCTTTCTGAGTGTTAGTTTCTGTGTTATACTAACCTGTTATTAGAAACAAATATAAAGCAACTTGCACTGCATCTAGTAGATTGTTGATACTCAGTGGATACTAGTTACCTCCACGTCTTTCTCTTGTGACCTCCTAGGACTGTTTTTCTTTCCCATTCGTGATTGGCTCCAATTATTTTGCTACACAGGCAAACTGGTCATACCTTTTGTCCTACGAAAATGAGCAAAGAGCTTCAAGAGATTGCCCCAAAATAATTAAGACAGAAAGTCTGTAAAGTAACAAGATGGAACCCAATCAGATATTGAAGATTTAATTCTAAGACTATAAAGATGAGAAAAGAGATACTACGGAATTTTCAAAAGAAAGGAGAATATTTAATATTTTGGCTAGCCAGTATGGACATCCTGCTATCGGCATTGAACGAAAAACAGATATTGATAGTGGTTGTTTTCCACTGGTAGAATCTAGAGTAACCGCTGACAAAGATTCTCTCTTTTTTCAAAATTGGGATATAATCACTTTAAAATGTTATGTGGATCATCTATATGTTTACATACGTCCCCTCCCTTCCACTCCCATTCCACCCCTCTAGGTCATCCCAGAGCACTGAGGGTGCTCAGTGCTATACAGTACCTTCTGGCTAAGAGAGAAACAAACTGTATATTAATGCATATATATGGAATCTAGAAAAACGGTACTGATGAACCTATTTGCAAGAGAACAGACTTAACACACAGAGGGAAGGAGCGGGTGAGATGAACTGTGAGAGCAGCACTGGCATGTACATCATCAGTTCAGTTCAATCGCTCTGCGACCCCATCCCTGTCCATCGCCAGCTCCCGGAGTCCACCCAAACTCATGTCTGTCGAGTCCGTGATGCCATCCAGCCATCTCACCCTCTGTCGTTCCCTTCTCCTCCTGCCCCCAATATCTCCCAGCATCAATCAGGGTCTTTTCCAATGAGTCAACTCAAAAAAGAAAAAGACTTCTTCTGATTGAACTCTTGCCAGGCTCTTCTCATCCTTTCCTTGGCTTGTATACTTGAACACAACAGAAGCATAATTTCTAACAACTCAAGGCCACATCCCTAGTATAACCCACCACCACCACGACCAATACCACCACTTTAAAATGTCTGAGAAAGCAAGGCTGTGGAAAGAACTGACTGTTTGTCCCACCCAACACATCTGCAGATAGGAGCCCCTGTCTCTGTGGGAGAAGAGCCTAACTTTGATAAGCGTCAGTTAACAAGACAAAACCAGACAAAGTTCACAAGGCCCAACTCCCCGCTTCCTTTTTATTTAATTTTTATGTTTTTCCTTCTCTGACTTTTCTGAGTTCTTGCTCATTCCCTTCTCTATGCTCCCATTCTCCCTTTGACACTGAGTCCCTTCTGTACAAATTGAAGTTGAATTCATATCAAGCTAGACTCTTTCCCCTATGACAATAGTATACTGCTGATTAAAATCCACCCTTATTTCTTTAACTAATGTTTGATTTTGTGTGACACCATATATACACCTGACATCATTAATCAAAAGCTTTGGTACTTTCCCCAGAAAAACTACTTATGGCAAGATATTGAGGACAGAATATTTGTGTCTCCCCAAGATGCAGTGATGAAATTTAATCTTCAATATGATGATATTTGGAGGTAGCGACTTTGAGAGGTGATTATGTAATAAGGTGGAGCCCTCGTGAATAGGATCTGTGTCTGAACCTAGAAGATGATTCTCAACAGAACCAGACCATCCTGGCAGCCTCGTCTTGAATTTTATAGCCTCCAAAATGGTGAAAAATACATTTTTATTGCTGATAAACCATGCAGCCAATGGTACTTCATTAGAGGAACTTCATGGGAAATAGATGGGGAAACAGTGGTAACAGTGTCAGACTTTATTTTCGGGGGCTCCAAAATCACCGCAGATGGTGATTGGAGCCATGAATTTCCTTGAAAGGAAAGTTATGACCAAACTAGATAGCATATTCAAAAGCAGAGACATTACTTTGCCAACAAAGGTCCATCTAGTCAAGGCTGTTGTTTTTCCAGTGGTCATGTATGGGTGTGAGAATTGGACTGTGAAGAAGGCTGAGCGCCAAAGAATTGATTCTTTTGAACTGTGGTGTTGGAGAAGACTCTTGAAAGTTCCTTGGACTGCCAGGAGATGCAACCAGTCCATTCTAAAGGAGATCAGTCCTGGGTGTTTATTGAAAGGACTGATGCTAAAGCTGAAATTCCAATACTTTGGCCACCTTATGAGAAGAGTTGAGTCATTGGAAAAGATCCTGATGCTGGGACAGACTGGGGGCAGGAGGAGAAGGGGACGACAGAGGATGAGATGCTGGATGGCACCACTGACTCGATAGACAGGAGTTTGGGTGAATTTTGGGAGCTATTGATGGACACGAAGGCCTGGCATGCTGCAATTCATGGGGTCACAGAGTGGGACATGACTGAGCAAGTGAACTGAACTGAAAGTAAGACAAGGGAAACAAGATTTGTCAATTCCATCACCTACTGATTTCCTTTATACTATTTACTGCCAGAATAAATCTGAAATATATCTTTTGTGACACTGAAGGAATTTGAGGATTCAGTACAGATGGTGTTTACAGCTCTTCTGAAAACTGGCACTTGTGACTTTAAAAGCAAATACGTTTATATTGGGTGTGAAATGCTGACAAGAAAAACTATATTGGATTTGATCTTCTGTCTATAAAGCTGGAATGATGAGCTGCTTCTTTACAGAGGAAATTGAGCCCATCAGATGTGTTTACTAGGACTCTCATCTTTCTACTGTGTTCCCACCCCATTGTGCCATCATACGTCTTTAATTTTCCTGCTAGATTTACCCTCTACGTGTGAACTTTACATCCTTTCCAAAGTCCTCCAAGACCTTGCTTAAAAGATACCTTTCATCTCAAATATTCGTCACTACACTGTCACTAAATTATATTTCTTAATCCACTTGTCTTTTTTTCTACCACCAAAGATACTCTTTAAAAGATGGTCTCTTACAATATTCAGTTCCTAGTCATCACTAATCACACTCCATTCCCATGCCAATATTCATATAGCTTGTAGAATATTATTTGAGAGATAATATGCTACTTTGGAAAAAAGAAACAATGAAGATTTCCTAAGATACTAACCTAGTCTATTTTAACCATCTTCCTACGTGGTCTTTCTGTAGCATCTGACAATGCTGGCAATCTTACAGTTTTCTTCTGTATTCTTGGCTTCTTAGAAACTATTCATATGTGTCTTCCTTTTATTTTTCTCCATGTTTTCAGTTGTTTTAAAATTTAACTTGAGTCTCATGTTAAATGGCATTATGAACACTATGAACGCTGAGGCAGAAAGGAGGAGTTTGATAATATGAGGAATTTAATGATAGCTTGATTAATAGAATGATTTTGTATATCAGAGACATTCAACGTAATTGAAGTATAGAGAACAAGGAACTGGATTGGTGTGTGTGTGTGTGTGTGTGTGTGTGTGTGTGTGTGTGT
>SJYC01143442.1:0-13162 GCA_006408675.1 Madoqua kirkii
TTCAAAATTCTCTAAGCCAGGCTTCAGCAATACGTGAACTATGAACTTCCAGATGTTCAAGCTGGTTTTAGAAAAGGCAGAGGAACCAGAGGTCAAATTGCAAACATCCACTGGATCATCGAAAAAGCAAGAGAGTTCTAGAAAAACATCTATTTCTGCTTTGTTGACTATACCAAAGCCTTTGACTGTGTGGATCACCACCAACTGTGGACAATTCTGAAAGAGATGGGAATATCAGACCACCTGACCTGCCTCTTGAGAAACCTGTATGCAGGTCAGGAAGCAACAGTTAGAACTGAACATGGAACAACCGACTGGTTCCAAATAGGAAAAGGAGTACGTCAAGGTTGTATATTGTCACCCTGCTTATTTAACTTCTATGCAGAGTACATCATGAGAAATACTGGGCTGGAAGAAGCACAAGCTGGAATCAAGATTGCCAGGTGAAATATCAATAACCTCAGATATGCAGATGACACTACCCTTATGGCAGAAAGTGAAGAGGAACTAAAGAGCCTCTTGATGAAGGTGCAAGAGGAGAATGAAAAAGTTGGCTTAAAGCTCAACATTCAGAAAACTAGGATCGTGGCATCATTTCCCATCACTTCATGGGAAATAGATGGGGAAACAGTGGAAACAGTGTCAGACTTTTTCTGGGCTCCAAAATCACTGCAGATGGTGATTGCAGCCATGAAATTAAAAGATGCTTACTCCTTGGAAGGAAAGTTATGGCCAACCTAGATAGTATATTCAAAAGCAGAGACATTACTTTGCCAACAAAGGTCCGTCTATTCAAGGCTATGGTTTTTCCTGTGGTCATGTATGGATGTGAGAGTTGGACTGTGAAGAAAGCTGAGTGCCGAGAAATTGATGCTTTTGAACTGTGGTGTTGGAGAAGACTCTTGAGAGTCCCTTGGACTGCAAGGAGATCCAACCATTCCACTCTGAAGGAGATCAACCCTGGGATTTCTTTAGAAGGAATGATGCTAAAGCTGAAACTCTAGTACTTTGGCCACCTCTTGTGAAGAGCTGACTTATTGGAAAAGACTCTGATGCTGAGAGGGATTGGGGGCAGGAGGGGAAGGGGACAACAGAGGATGAGATGGCTGGATGGCATCATGGACTCGATGGACATGAGTTTAAGTAAACTCCAGGAGTTGGTGATGGACAGGGAAGGCTGGCGTGCTGTAGTTCACGGGGTCGCAAAGAGTCGGACACGACTGAGTGACTGAACTGAAGTGAACTGAAAGCCTTTGGGGAATCATTTAAAATATGTATTTATTCAAATTATCAAACAATTGTTTTTCTCTTCAATTGAATAACGGGAATTCTATATAACTACAAGGAGAGGTAAATAGATGATGTCCTTTGTTGTTAGCCAGCAAGCAATTAAAACGTCATTATGACAAAGAAAGAACAAAACTTGGATATCATCCAAAGTATGTTGGACTTTTAGTGCAAAGTAGAAAGGAAACACAGACTTTTAAAGTCACAGTAAATTAACCCCTCAAGTTGAAATAATAGAAACAACCTCTGGTAACTGGCTAACACAGCAACTGTGTGTCATGGTGGGTGTGAGCCTGAGGCCCAGGGCTGGGTTTTTTGCTCTCGTTCTCATTGAAAGGTGGGAAACATGATCAAAGGATGCAGAGACCTGTGCTTTGTATCAGCTGCCTGGTCCCGGACAAAAGCATTTTGATGTGTTTTTATAAAAGAAACCAAATTTCCACTCCTCACAACAAGACCTGAAAATTCAGCACATGCTAACATGTTCAACAATTTCACTTTCAGATCAAAGTTCATGCATCCCAGATCATCATCTTTAATATGTGGAGGCAGCCATCTGCTTGCAAAAACAACAGTGGGACCTATTCACACTAGGCCAGCATTTCCCAAACTGCATTCTGCAGATCTCTGTAAAAACAACATTCTCAGGGCCATGGGACAGGAAACACTGAAAAACGCTGGGGGCAACACAGTGAGGGTAATACAGCCCACATGAATATACCCTGGGGAAAGCGGCTGGCAGATTTCAACAGGGAGCATGAGAAATATTAGCCCAAAGCCAGTTTTGAGGGGGACTTACCTGGTGGTCCACTGGTTAAGACTCTGTGGTCCCAATGCAGGGGGCCCAGGTTTGATCCTGGATCAGGGAACTAGAAAGAGTTCACATGCTGCAACTAAGATCCAGTGCTGCCAAATAAGTGAATACTTGTTTAAAAACAAAAACAGTTTTCAGGAAACAAGCCTGACTTGCTGCAACTAAGACCTGGCATAGCCAAATAAATAAATAAAAATAAATATTTATTTTTAGAAAAAGGATTAAATGTAGATTTGCTTTGACTCATTCTCTTCAGGTTGGGCTTTTGACTCAGAATTTGTCTTTCATCAATTCCAGAGCACTTTTAACCAAGATTTCTGTTATTACTTCCTCCCTTTACTTCTCTGTATTTACTGTTTCTGGCGTACCAGTTAAACAATAGTGTAAATTTCTCACTTGCCCCTATATGTTTCCTAACACCCCTTATGTATTTTCCACATCTTTGTCTCCGTAGACTTTCTCATTTACTAATTTTCTCTTTAGTTGTATCTACTCTACTTAACTGATATTTTGAATTTCAATTTCCAATTATAGATTTTTCATTTCTAAGAGTTCTGTTTATTTTTAGTGTTCTTGGTTGTCTCTGATAGCCTCTTATTCCCTGATCATTGTTTTAATACCTTATTTTATTTATTTATACATTTCATTTTTGGCAGCTACTAATATCTGCAGAGTTTGTAGGTCTGACACTATTGTTTATTACTTTTGCCAGCTAGTTCACTGTGCCTTATTTCCTCATGTGCTAGTGAGTTTAGATTGTGAGTCCATGTTCCTTCAAACATTAGCTCTGAAAGTTGAGGTTTAATGTGTTTTCTCCAGAGATGGTGGGTTGATTTCCAGGGCCTGAGGTGTGTTCTCAACCTAGGATGACTTTCAAGAAGTCAGAATTATAGTTATAGGAACTCTACCCTGGGTCCCATTTGGATCTTCTGGCCCCTCCATCATATCTGAGGTCAAGGCAGGAAATTTCCTTGTCATTCTCATCCTTTTCTTTTAATTTTTAAACCACCTTTTGGCCGAGTCTCCCAGCGTGTGGGGACTTAGTTCCTGACCAGAAATCGGACCCCTGCCCTCTGCATTGGCAGTGCAGAGTTTTTACCACTGGACCACCAGGGAAGTCCCCGCCTTGGTTCTACTTTTCATTAACAATGCCACCCTGCCGGGTCCCAGTTTGACAGACAATTTTCAGTCCAACTCCTGATCCTATGTCAGCCATGGGTTTTGGACCCCACCCCCTGCGCCTGGGAAAACTGGGATGAGCAGACACCTCCAGGGCATCACTGGTTTCCATTTGTACTACTTCCCTGGAGTGGAGTTTCCTTACCACTTCAACTCATGTTATCTGTCAGTTCTGTAAAGCATTTTTTTTAAAAAGACATGTTTTTACATTTTATCCAGCATGTTGTTGTTGTTCAGTCACTAGGTCATGTCCAACTCTTTGTGACCCCATAGACTGCAGCATGCTGGGCTTCTCTGTCCTTCACTATCTCCCACAGTTTGCTCAAACTCGTGTCCATTGAGTCGGTGATGCCATCCAACCATCTCATCCTCTGTTGCCCCCTTCTCCTCCTGCCTTAAATCTTTCCCAACATCAGGGTCTTTTCCAATGAGTTGGCTCTGTTGGAGCTTCAGCTTCAGCATCAGTCCTTCCAATGAATATTCAGGACTAATTTCCTTTGCAATAGACTGGTTGGATGTCCATGCTGTCCAAGGGACTCTCAAGAATCTTCTCCAGCATCACAGCATAGATGTCCACTACTTTCTGGAAGGGCTACATGAAGTTTCTTATCTACTCTGCAACTGAGAAAAAAATGTGTTTTCTGAAGAGAATACACTCCCTGTAAAGAGAGCGTTTAGGCCTGGGCACTCAGAGTCTGAGCACTAGATCTCATTTGGCCACCAGCTAGGATAGGGCTGGCCAGCTGGCTGCCCATTTATATAAATATTCTGTTGAAGCCAGCCATGTTCAGTTATTGGTAGACTATCTGCGACTACTCTTGACCCACAACAGCAGAGCTGAGTAGTTGTGACAGGGACCACAAGGCCTTCAAAGTCTAAAATATTAATCATCTGGCCCTTTGCAGAAAAGTGTACCAACCTCTGAACTTGAGAGTATCTGGAAAGAAACATTTTCTCTATCATATGTTTTCCCAACCCATGAAACAGGCCTGTCTGTCATTTCTGCTGCTCTCCAGTCCCTTAGCTATGAAGGATAATTGCCAAGAAGGTGATTATTTCAACATCTTTGAAAATCCAAGCTGAAACTCTTTGTAAAATGCAAGGTCCTTTATTGTTTTACTTAAAGCAGAATCTTGGGAAAGACTCATGCATTTCAAAAAGTGTAGGATTGATTATTTTAAATTTTGACATGAGACTCATGACATAGTCAGAATGAGCTTTGATTTAAAACTTTGAGAATTCACCCCCAAAAGTGGCCCTGTCTGGCTAGCCTTCTGATTTTCCCTCACCTAACCTGAGTGCCAGGGGAGTACTTGGAGCAATCTGATCCTCCAGATCTTCGATCCCCAACCTTTTTGGTCCCAAGGAACAGTTTCATGGAAGACGATTTTTCTGCGGATCGAGAGGTGGGAGGTGGTTTCAGGATGACTCAAGCACATTACATTTATTGTGTACTTTATTTCTCGTATTATTACATGAGCTCTACCTCAGATCATCAGGCATCAGATCCTGGAAGCTGGGAACCCCCTACTCCAGATCAAGGGTGTGGAACACATGCTCAGGAAGGGTTACTGCAGCTGGAGGAGGCAGTGTACTTTCCAGAGGAGCATCACAGAGCATAGGAGCAAAGCCATGGTCACCAGTGAGCAAGACACCAACAGGCCCTCTGGTCCCATCTTTACCATCCTGGGAACCAGTCTCATCCCAGTGGGATTTTCTGGCCTCTAACATTTTAGCCATTTCTGGCCTCTAACACAGCCTGTGTCAGCAGAGGGTCTGACCTTTGTCAAGAGGAGATAACGTGGTAACCTTTACTGTCTGTCGTGACTGTGGCAGTCTGTAGGAAAGGGAAATCCTGAGTGCTTGTGAGCAGTAGTAGTAGTTATTATCAAAGGGTTAAGTTCTGTCTGTTTTCAGCTATATCTATGGCATCTGAACAAACAGCAACCAAACAAAAACCCATTTGCACGATCCTGTAGAAGTGTGATTTCTTATTAGACCAACAGAGAAACAGACAGAAGTTCTAGATCTTTCTAGAAACATCTGAAAAGCTAGCAGGTGGACCCCCGCAGAAGCCCAGCCTGTTGCTGCGTGAGTGCTCCATTGCTTCAGTCCTATCTAACTCTTTGTGGCCCTACAGACTGTGTAGCCCATCAGGCTCCTCTGTCCATGGGGCTCTCCAGGCAAGTATACTGGAGTAGAGTGGAGGCCCGTGATCCCAGATCTGCTAGGAGTCCGAGGTAGCTAGCATCAAGAGGCAGAGATGCCCGGCTCCCTGCAGCGCAGAGGATGCGTAGCACCGTCAGAGGACTACATGAGAAGCCCCTGGGCAGCCGGTTTTACCTGCTGGTGCTAGACCACTGTCTGGCCTTGGAGGAAGGCACAGCAAGACAGCCACCCCGGGGGCAGGAGTGTCCCTCTGCCACAAACAATCAGACTCCCCTGATCTCTTCTCCATTCACTTAGCTGTCACCTACTGAGGGCCTCCCAGGGTTCTGTGCTGTAGGAGAATATACAGGGTCCACAGGCATGGCCCAGGGGTCCCTCCTTTCAGAGGGGGTGCAGCGGCCACGGCAGTACCCATGGAGGGGGCACTCAGCTGCGAGTCTCCGACTCTGGCCTCCTACTCTCAGTCTAAATATCACTACATAAAATCCACCTTTCAATTCACATTTTACTTCTTTATCTCTTCTCTGTTTCCTTCAAGAGTATCAGCTCCAGGAGACAGGGGTTTTTGTCTGTTTTGTTCAAGGCTGTATTCCCAGTGACTAGAACAGAGCTTGCCATACAGCAGGTCCTCAACCAAAATGCTGAAAGAGTCAGTGAATGAATGAGTGTGTGTGTGCTCAGTCATGTCCAACTCTTTGTGGCCCCATGGACTGCAGCCCGCCAAACGCCTCTATCCTTGGGATTCTCGAGGCAAGAACACTGGAGTGGGTTGCCATGCTCTCCTCCAGGCGATCTTCCTGACCCAGGGATGGAACCCGTGTTTCCTGCATTGGCAGGGGGGTTCTTTACTTTTAGAAGTCTGTCATTCATTCTGACTTGTTCTGCCACCATCTTCAACTCATCACCTGCCATACGCTGAGATCAGATGCTGCCACCTGGACTGCGGGCCCATCAGGCTGCGACTGAACTCCTGAGTGCAGAGGCCCCCTCAATCCTCTGGAAAGTTCTCCAGCAGCTCATGAACCACAGGGCAGGAGTCCTGGGCAAACTAAAGGGAGAAGCTGCACACGGGACAGCTCCCCTGAATCTCACACAGGACAGCCCCCCTGGATCTCACAGAGGCTGGCTCCTGGGTGCAACTGACCGCCGTCACCCTGCCTGCTCCTTCCCTCCCAGAGGGGCCCCCTGCCTTGGCTGGAAGCATCCCATCCTCAGGCCCAGCGCCTCAGCTCCCCTCGGAAGAGCCCCTTTCCATCACAGAGCACGTGCTCCACCCAAAGGACTTTGTGAGGGACGTCTCCACGGCATGGCAAGGCCCAAGAGGAAGGAGGCATGGATATGAGGGGCACCAGTCTCCTTGAAGAGAGGCGCTTCCAGCACCCCTGCTTTGCTTCGCGGGTGAGAGCTGGTATTTCACAAAACGCAGCCGAGTGGGTTTGTGCAGGTTTTGAGGGACAGAGGACCCCAGAAACACTTTTGCTGTTTCTTCCCCGCACGTCCTAAAGACACCAACTCAGCCACTCTGTGTTCTTAGCTCATCTTTTGTAGACAACAAGAACATCTTTCACATGCCTCATTTAGGTACCCCACAGGTGGAGTTTACTCTCTGCATTTCACAGATGAAGAACCTGAGGCTCAGAGAGGCCAGACAGCCGCCCTATGTCACATACCCCAGGATCAGCGGGGGACCCCTGCTTGGCCTCAAGCCAGGCTGCAGGAGGCAATGCCACCTGGGCTGCTAAGAAAGAAAAAAACAAGCTTCCCTTTGAAGGGATAAGAGTGAGGTGAGAGGAAAGGGGTTCCCAGAGTGGAGAAGACTCAGCCAGAAGCCACAGCATCACCTACACGCCCGGACCACACACACACCTGCCGGGCCAATGGCTCCTGGGGCTCAGCCCCTTACCTGCATCTCACAAGCCAGAGCTGTAAAGCAGAGGGCTGCCATAGCCTTGTGGCTTGTGGTGACCTGGTTTTCAAAGTCAGACTCTTCTTTCCCCAAGACTCTAGGAACAAAGAAACATCAGTGCTCCATAACTCACAGAAACCTGCAGCCCTGCTCTCGGGGGAGGAGGCCTTGCCATGAAAAGAACCCAGGAAAATATTTCAAAAGGTGACATTTTCAACTAGTTCATTTACGTCTGGAGAGGATTCTTGGTCCCATGGAAACTGAGCTCGCTGCCTAGTCACCGTAAGTGTCCTAATCTCTCATCATCGGGGTGCAGAAATGACCGCAGCTCGGAGGCCGTCTCCGGGCGCTTCCGGCCCGCGCGTTGAGGGCTGTACCTGGGCTTAGAGCCGTCACTGTACATTGTATGAAGTCATGAAGGATGTTTTCTTCCCAGAAAAGTGCTAATGCAGGACAAGGGAATGGAGCCGGCAGGGACATAGGAGGAACTCAGCCACCTGCCAGCTCAAGGGTCTGGGGCCCAAAGTACTTTTTTCCTAAAAGGAAGGTTATCTGACCCCACCCCCAGGGAGGCTGATGCAGGGCAGCCACGGCGGAGTTTAGACACTGATGCAAATAATAAAGTCAACAATGCTATAAGACTAGCAGGTCAGCACTGTGGCCTTCACCGTCAGCCGTGCCACAATCACACCATGGGGAGGCGGCATTTATAATTCTTTAAGAGTTTTATTTATTCACTTTTAAGTTTTTTAATATGGACCATTTTTTTTTAAGTCTTTATTATTGACTCTGTTACAGTAGTGTTTATATTTTGGCTTTCTGCCCTCGAGGTATCTGGGATCCTAGCTCCCTGATCAGGGATTGAACCTGTTCCTCTTGGATCGGAAGGTGAGGTCTTAACCACTGGATAGCCAGGGAAGCCTTTGAAACTATAATTTATTCATTCAGTCAGTTCAGTCGCTCAGTCATGTCCGACTCTTTGCGACCCCGTGAATTGCAGCACACCAGGCCTCCCTGTCCATCACCAACTCCCGGAGTTCACTCAGACTCATGTCCATTGAGTCGGTGATGCCATTCAGCCATCTCATCCGCTGTCGTCCCCTTCTCCTCCTGCCCCCAATCCCTCCCAGCATCAGTCTTTTCCAATGAGTCAACTCTTCACATGAGGTGGCTAAAGTACTGGAGTTTCAGCTTTAGCATCATTCCTTCCAAAGATATCCCAGGGCTGATCTCCTTCAGAATGGACTGGTTGGATCTCCTTGCAGTCCAAGGGACTCTCAAGAGTCTTCTCCAACACCACAGTTCAAAAGCATCAATTCTTCAGCGCTCAGCCTTCTTCACAGTCCAACTCTCACATCCAAACATGACCAAAGGAAAAACCATAGCCTTGACTAGCCGGACCTTAGTCAGCAAAGTAATGTCTCTGCTTTTAAATATACTATCTAGGTTGGTCATAACTTTTCTTCCAAGGAGTAAGCATCTTTTAATTTCATGGCTGCAGTCACCATCTGCAGTGATTTTGGAGCCCCCCAAAATAATGTCTAACACTGTTTCCATTGTTTCCTCATCTATTTCCCATGAAGTGATGGGACCAGATGCCATGATCTTCATTTCTGAATGTTGAGCTTTAAGCCAACTTTTTCACTTTCCTCTTTCACTTTCATCAAGAGGCTTTTTAGTTCCTCTTCACATTCCATAATAAATGACTTTAATGTGCCTCCCTGGTGTCTCAGCGGAGAAGGCGATGGCACCCCGCTCCAGTACTCTTGCCTGGAAAATCCCATGGATGGAGGAGCCTGGTAGGCTGTAGTCCATGGGGTAGCGAAGAGTTGGATACAACTGAGTGACTTTACTTTCACTTTTCACTTGCATGCATTGGAGAAGGAAATGGCAACCCAGTCCTGTGTTCTTTCCTGGAGAATCCCAAGGACGGGGGAGCCCGGTGGGCTGCCGTCTATGGGGTTGCGCAGAGTCGGACACAACTGAAACAACTTAGAAACAGCAGCTGGTGTCTCAGACAGTAAAGAATTCGCCTGCAAGGCAAGAGACCCAGTTTCGATCCCTGGGTCAAGAAAATCCCCTGGAGAAGGGAATGGCTACCCACTCCAGTATTCTTGCCTGGAGAATTCCATGGACAGAGGAGCCTGCCGGGCTACGAGGTGGCAAAGAGTCAGACATGACTCAGCAGCTAACACACACACACATTATGATTATAACAACTCTCCCCCATGCTAACCTGGGAAAGCCAAAGAGTCACTTCATAAATGTTCATCTCGGCCTCCGCTTACTTCCTAAGGAGGACAGCAACAGACTTACTAGAGGTCATGATCCCAGAGTGGCAGGGATGGGCTCTTGGTGCCTCTCACTCTTCCTTCTTGCTCACTCTGCCCCTTAGAGATGTCATCACCCCCTCCTCCTGCCTGCTGCACCCTCTAGCCACAGCCCAGCCCCACCTGGAGGGACACCGAAGTTGCAGCCGGGGTGAGAGAGGTACATTTTGCAACAAGCATGAAACCAACCATAGAATCAAACAACTTCTCATCTTGCTGATGCCTACCAACCTGAGCCTACAAATATGCCACCAAGGGGCAGCCCCCTCACCCCCTCAGAGCTTTCTGTGGCTTCCACGGCCTCCAGCTAGCCTTCAGAGCCCACAGGTGGCCTTAGAGGAGGTCTGTCCCCTGCAGCCCACTTTCCCAAGGCGAGCCACGCCCACCTGCACACTTGAGTGTCCCAAGCCCTTTTTGCTCTGGGGAAGTTTGCTTTTTCTGCCAGGCTCAGAACCTCTCTCACCCAGAAGCACAGTGCCCCTGGCCTCAGGCTGAGCCCCCTACAGGGTGGTCAGTGCACAGATGGGGCCCTGGGGGCAGCTGGTGCCCATGTGGTAGATGCCAGGACCCCCTGCTCTGTCTTCAGCCCGCAGTCCTGGTGAGAGAGAGAAGGGCGAGAGCCCCGCTGCAGGGAGATGGATCAACATCAGCACACCCCATGCTCTGTGGAGAGCCTAGGGCCCACATATGCTGCTCGTCTCAACCACTTCCCAAGCACCTCTCCAGCAGCAATAGAGACCTTCTTCATGGATCCTTTGGAACTTGGAAAGCTGAGCTGTTTTGCAGTAGGTCTGTCTCCTGTATACAAATCTAACCTGCTAGACAAATGCAGATAATGCATTTGAACAGGTTCAGGCTACAAGGCCAGAGCTCCTCCATTCCCATCCAGGGGAAGGCTCCTTCACCCCCTCCACCACATGAGCCAGGGCCCCTGGAGGCTGAACAGAGGAGTTCAAACAGCCCCTCTGGCGCTGCTTGCCAACTCTGGAGAGAGGCAGTGGGGCTTGTGGTTGAGGGGGCACCTGAGTTAAATCCTGCCTCCCCACTCACCCTCTAGGTATCCTAAAGAGAGATGAGGACAATTCTAGGATCTCTGTCAGAGGGTTGCAGAGAGGCATAAGTTATCAAGATAATGTTTTGAGAAGCTTGAAAGGAAAGACTCAGTACATTACAGCAATGGAGGACTTCTAGCATTCTGTGGACCCCATCTGCAACAATGCTCTCCCAGAATCTAGGCCCCCAGCTATAGCCAAACCTCCTGACTCTGCTGCCACTGGGCTCCCTGGCACCAAACCTGGGTGCCCACATCCTGTCACCACCTGAGGGTCCTCCCAGTGGCTATGAACAGGACCCTAGGAGAAGGTGACCTCCAGCGTATCGATATGTACCTGAGAAATAGCACATTTGCTTAGAGACAACATGACTCAACAGTAAGTAAGAAACTTAGAAACTTGATTTATGTTTTAAACAAATGCAGACAGAAAGGGCCAGAGACAATGCTACATGGACTTTTACTGGAAGAAGAAAATACATTTTGATCATGATTTAGGCAACCTGGAGCTACCCATCCCACCACCTGCACTCCCTCCATTCTTTGGTGACATCTCTGTGGAACTGCGAACAAGGGACAAAGTCATGCTGTAGAGGAGGGCTGGAGCCCTCAATCCTCTCCATCCATTCCCTCTCCCACAACATCCACCAGCCAGAGGTTTCCAAATTCCAGGCTAAAGGAAATGTCACAGCGGTCATGCACCATTTAAGGAACTGAAACACAGGTCTCTGATTGAGCCTTAAAGCAGATGGAGCCAGGTCACTACCTGCAGCCTCCTGGAGCCCAAAGCAATGGGCAGTGACACACTGTTCTCCTCCAGGCCTGAGAAGCTGCAGGGACCACCCTCCCTTCATCCATCAATGAGACCAGCAACCAGGTACCTCCCTGCTGCCCACTCTCACCTGGGCCAGCCCAGGTGAGACCTTCAGCACGCAATCACCCCTCCTCCTCTTGAATCTGAGCAGACCTCAGGCTTGCTTTGGCCCGAAGAACACTAAGTGGCACAGGGCAACGCAGGCCTGTTTCTTCAGAGGCCCGGCAGCTTCCCCTTCCTGCCTCTTGGATGAAGCCCAGCTGCCAGGAAATCCAATGTGGACAACTTGTGGCCAGTCTCAGACTTGACCAAGCTCCCAGCTGAATGCGGCTGCGTGAGGAACCCCTGACATTGCCAGACTCCTCACTCACATTTCATGAGAAATAATGATTTCCTGCCTCTTGGATGAAGCCCAGCTGCCAGGAAATCCAATGTGGACAACTTGTGGCCAGTCTCAGACTTGACCAAGCTCCCAGCTGAATGCGGCTGCGTGAGGAACCCCTGACATTGCCAGACTCCTCACTCACATTTCATGAGAAATAATGATCGTTACTAATTTAGGCCCTGAGTTTGGGGTGGTTCCTTATGTAGCAGCAAATAGCTGAAATGCTCATCTGTGATCATGAAAGTCAGGGAAGGCAAAGCAAGCACATGGGGGAGGAGACTTCAGAACCTGGGGAAGGAGGAGGGGCACAAGTGTTCCCAGGACAGGCAGGAAGCAGGCGACCAAAGCAAGTGTTCCCTCACTCCCAGGTCACTTTGAGAGCTGGCCTCCAAAAACAGCGCCCAGTGGAAGTATTCCGGGTGTCATTCCATGTGTGAACAGAAGACAGAGGTTTATTCTAAATATTAGGTCACTTGCTTTTGAATAAAACAATGACAGTTCATTCAGACCCCAATGTATCTTTACAACATCAACAGACATAAGTCATTAATGTTACTTGACATGGTTAAAATAAAGATACCCTGATACCCAAGAAAAGTATTGGAAACCCTTTCTAGAAAAGTCATATAATTCATATATGCCCATGCTTACTAAAAAATTAGTCTCTGTTTTATAAATCATTAAAAAAAAAGCCACAATTCTTAGATCATTATATCAGAGAGGTAAAAATGTTTCTGTATGCTGGTAATTTATATTTTGATCTAGGATCACACAATGGATCATAAAAGGCTTTATTTAGACTGTATGTGAAATTAATAGTAATTAACAAAACTGAATGGTTTTTAATTGCTACCAAAAAAAGCTGGGATCAGTGGAGATATCTCAGTGGGCTATAGGGCCGTAATCTGTGCCCCAGGGTTAAGTGGAGCTGCTACTTCTGGCTCCCCTGGAGGCGGAGCTGTTTCCTCTCTTGGCCTTCATCTTAATAGCGATGATCTTGACCCTGAACTTGACTTTGTCTTAGTAAAAATGACCTAACACCTATGATATACCCCCACATTAACTGGGAAATTTCTCTTGAGTCATACTCCCGAGGAGTAAGACTGCGACAAGGATCTGACGAGTTGAATCTGCACTCCCCTAAGATGATCGGCGGTCATGACTTTCTCAGATTTCAGTTCTCCACGGTGCAAGCTTCCCGGCGTTTGCCCCCTCCCCCACCCTGCC
>SJYC01143445.1:0-11550 GCA_006408675.1 Madoqua kirkii
TAAGCAGGGTGACAATATATAGCCTTGACGTACTCCTTTTCCTATTTGGAACCAGTCTGTTGTTCCATGTCCAGTTCTAACGGTTGCTTCCTGACCTGCATACAGATTTCTCAAGAGGCAGGTCAGGTGGTCTGGTATTCCCATCTCCTTCAGAATTTTCCACAGTTTATTGTGATCTACACAGTCAAAGGCTTTGGCATAGTCAATAAAGCAGAAATAGATGTTTTTCTGGAACTCTCTTGCTTTTTCGATGATCCAGCGGATGTTGGCAATTTGATCTCTGGTTCCTCTGCCTTTTCGAAAACCAGCTTGAACATCAGGGAGTTCATGGTTCATGTATTGCTTAAGCCTGGCTTGGAGAATTTTGAGCATTACTTTACTAGCGTGTGAGATGAGTGCAATTTGGCAGTAGTTTGAGCATTCTTTGGCATTGCCTTTCTTTGAAATTGGAATGAAAACTGACCTTTTCCAGTCCTGTGGCCACTGCTGAGTATTCCAAATTTGTTGGCATGTGGTCCACTGGAGAAGAGAATGGCAAGCCACTTCAGTATTCTTGCCTTGAGAACCCCATGAACAGTATGAAAAGGCAAAATGATACGATACCAAAAGAGGAACTCCCCAGGTCATTAGGTGCCCAATATGCTACTGGAGATCAGTGGAGAAATAACTCCAGAAAATATGAAGGGATGGAGCCAAAGCAAAAACAATACCCAGTTGTGGATGTGACTGGTGGTAGAAGCAAGACCCGATGCTGTAAAGAGCAATACTGCATAGGAACCTGGAATGTCAGGTCCATGACTCAAGGCAAATTGGAAGTGGTCAAAGAAGAGATGGCAAGGGTGAGCGTTGACATTCTAGGAATCAGCAAACTAAAATGGACTGGAATGGGTGAATTTAACTGAGATGACCGTTATATCTACTACTGCGGGCAGGAATCCCTCAGAAGAAATGGAGTAGCCATCATGGTCAATAAAAGAGTCCGAAATGCAGTGTGTGTGTTTGTGTGTTAGTCGCTCAGTCGTGCCCAACTCTTTGCGGCCCCATGGACGGCAATCCACCAGGTTCCTCTGTCCATGAGGTTTTCCAGGCAAGAATACTGGAGTGGGTTGCCATTTCCTTCTCCAGGGGATCTTCCAAACCCAGGGGTCGAACCCGGGTCTCCTGCACTGCAGGCAGATTCTTTACCGACTTGGATGCAATCTCAAAAATGACAGAATGATCTCTGATCGTCTCCAAGGCAAACCATTCAATATCACAGTTATCCAAGTCTATGCCCCAACTAGTAACGCTGAAGAAGCTGAACAGTTTTATGAAGACCTACAAAACCTTTTAGAACTAACACCCAAAAAAGATGTCCTTTTCATTATAGGGGACTGGAATGCAAAAGTAGGAAGTGTAACAAGACAAGAATGGATAAAGAAAACTGACACATAGGGATAATTATCAGATAGTCTTAGCAGCATCTGGGTAAAATCAGCATAGCTGTTAATCTAAGCAAGACCTGAGATTCACTTTGTATATCCCTTTAGCATACAAGGCCTTCTCTCTTATTTCATGGAACATATTGTGTATGTCTGGGTTTCCCAGGTGGCTCAGAGGTAAAGAATCTGCCTGGCAATGCAGGAGACACAGTTTTGATCCCTGGGTGGGGAAGATCCCTGGAGAAGGAAATGGCAACCCACTCCAGTATTTTTGCCTGGGAAATCCCAAGGACATGGAGGCTACAGTCCGTGGGGTCACAAAGAGTCAGACACAATCACACACTGTGTACATCCAATCCTAAGAATCTACAAGTTCCACATTGGTGGATTCAACCAACAATAGGTCAAATATATTTGAAAAAACTTCCATAAAGTTCCAAAAAGCAAAACTTGAATTTGCTATATACCAGGAGCTATATACATAGCATGTACACTACATATAGGAAATGTGCATAATTTTTATGCAAATACTGTTTACATATATAGGACATGAGTATCCTTGGATTTTAGTATCCCGAGGGTCCCTATAACTCATTCTCTGAGGACACAGAGGGATAACTGTAGTTTATATCATTGACCATCAGTCAGGTGTATCTTGTATCTTCTCACATAAAGATGCTCTTTGATTTGCTTGGAGCATTTTCTCAAATGGTATAGTGTATTCACAGGTTATGGGGGCTCCTAATATACCATAAAGAGCCTCGTCTTTATTAAGTGGCTCTGTGGCCTTGGTCAAATTCCCCAACCTCTCTGAGCCTATAAAACAGAATCAGTAATACTTATCTTAGGGGCTAACAGACTTAAATGGAGATGTCTGCAGTGTCTAAAGCATAGCATACTTCCACTTCATCCATATCAAGACTGGCTTCTAGGTCAAGTTACCTGCTAGGAACTAGTAGTACCACTTTTTTTTTCTTTTACCCTGTTTCAGGTATACAAAAAAGTAACAAGTATAAAGAAAAAGCAACCAATTTCCTTTTCTATGAACAGGCTTGTCTCTAACACCTAATATTTCTTTCTCCCCCATCAACTTTCATCACAAAGGGTATGCGATTAAAAAGAAGATCCTTTAAACAATGGTACAAATGAACTTATTTAGAAAACAGAAATAGAGTCACAGATGTAGAAAACAAACAAACTTATGGTTACCAGCAGGGGAAGGGAAAGGGATAAATCTGGAAATTAGAATTGACATAGACACACACTACTATTAAAATAGATAACTAATAAGAACCTGCTGTATAGCACAGAGAACTCTTCTCAGTACTCAGTAATGACAAATATAGGTAAAAAATCTTTAAAAAGTATGAGTATAACTGATGAACACATGTACACCTGTGGTGGATTCATGTCATGTAAAGTAATTAGCTTCCAATTAAAATAAGTATATTTATATTAAAAAAGTATATGTATAACTGATCAACTGTGTTGTTCAACTGAAACTAACGCAACAAGGTAAACCAACTATACTCCAATAAAAATTACCTTAAAAAAAGAAAATAAATAAAAAGAAGTCACTGAAAGGTTTTCCTTCAGAACGAAAGGCTCCTCGGGGTCAGTCAACTCACTCAACTGGGAAAGAGTTTCTTGGAATACAGGTTGGTGGTTCCTCCCCCGCCAGCTCCTGGCCCCAAGTCCTACATCAGGTGTGAGAGATTGGGGTCAGGGAGATTGAGGGACCAGTTGAGCAGAGCAGCAGTCTCTGAACTCATAACCCTGCACCAGACAGACAAGGACCACTGCTCCCTCCTCTTCTCAAGGGATGAAATGAAAACTCAGAAAACCCTGGTCCCTCCCGGATCACTTGAAAAGGGGTCCCCACTCCCCTGGGGTTGAGCAGGCTTTCTGGACCTCTGACTCATGAACAGCCCTTGTGGATGGCGGCCATGATATCAACACACCACCTGAAGTCTCCTTAACATGCTTCCATAAATCAACTCAGTTTTCACATCAGTAAATTTATTTTAGATGGAAATTTTCTATCAGCATAGCCTGCCCTTCCAGCGTAAACATCATCATTTAATTTAATTACAAACAAACACCCCTCCTCAGGGGCTGGGGCTGGAACAAGGTTGTAAGCCATATGAGTCATCTCCAGGGACCACCTCCTCTCCACCACCATGCAACAATATGGGTTTCGGATATTGATTAAGAATCCATCTGCCAAGCAGCAGTCTTGGATTCAATCTCTAGGTTGAGAAGATAGCCTGGAGGAGGAAATGGGAACCCACTCCAGTATTCTTGCCTGGGAAATCCCATGGACAGAGGAGCCTGGTGGGCTGCAGTCCATGGGGTCACAAAGAGTTGGACACGACTTAGTGACTAAATAACAACAACAATCATTCTCTCCTGATCTAGTTTCTATGATTAAACAAACAAGCAAAGAGAGAAAATAGAACCAAATAATTTTCAGGGAATATTAGCTGGTATTTTGTCAACACATAAGCCAGCATAGCTCATGAGCCTCTTAATAACAGATTTGATTCAATCTCTGCTACTGGGTACTTGATACCTGCCAGCCCTGAGGACGGGAAGAGGAATGAATACTCTACTGGCCTTGAGAAGCTCTCAGTCTTTCTCCACCTTGGGGCTGTCCACATTTGAGGCCAGACTGCTCTTTGTGGGGAGAGATTGCCATGTGCCTTGTGGGATAATCAGCAGCATCCTTGGCCATGGATGCCAGTTGTACCCCCACCTCCTTACTGGATCAACCGAAAACATCACCAAATATCCCTGGGAAGTAAAATCATCCTAGTGTAAAACCACTGGTCTTGGGATGTAAATAAATAACCACACATGTGCCATAAAGTGGGAGACCAACACGGATGGGGGTGAGGATGAGACAGCAGCTTGCTCTGCAGACAAGAAATGCCGAGGCCATCAGGAGACCTCCACACGAGGACACGAAGCTCCTTCCGTGCCTCGAGCTCCCATCACCACCTCCACCACCAAGGGCTCCCAGGAGGTAGAGACTGTCTTGTGTAACAGAGCGAGCCGCTGCAAGCAGTAGTCCCATCTACCTTATAAAAGATGGGGGAGCATAAATTTACATATTCACTTCTCTGCATGGCACTTGACGCTCTACCAAGCTCAGCAGGAAACACAATCAAGTGATAAGACATGTCAGGAAGACCAAAAAAAAAAAGCTGCCTTGGCACAATTCCTCTTGCACTGGGCCCACAGCAGATGGCACACAGGAGGATCCCCTTCAGAAGGAATCCCAGGTACCCTGGAGGCCCATGTCCCCTGTGCAATTTACAGTGTGCAGAATGTTTTTGATGTCCAGGCAGTCTGAGTCACAGAAGAGGCCAAAACGTCATTCATACACAACAGCTTCATAAACAAGGTACTTTGACGATTCAAAGGAGGTGAACCTAGAACTTTCTGTGGCTAGCGTAACAGTCTCAGGATTACCTTTCGCTAATTGAACTGTGCATTAAAGCTCGAGAAACAGGAATTTCCCTGGTGGTACAGTGGATAGGAATCCGTCTGCCAATGCTGGGGACACAGGTTCGATCCCTGGTCTGACGATCCTAAAAGCTCTGGAGATAGGAAGGCCCTGTGCCACAAATACTGAGCTCCTGCTCTGCAACCCCTGTGTGCGAAGTCGCTTCAGTCATGCCCAACTCTTTAGGACCGTACTGACTGTAGCCCGCCAGGCTCCTCTGTCCATGGGATTCTCAAAGCAAGAATACCAGAGTGGGTTGCCATCCCCTCCTTTAGGCAATCTTCCCAACTTAGGGACGGAGCCCATGTCTCTTTTGTCCCCTGCACTGGCAGGCAGGTTCTTTACCACTGGACCCAGGAGCCCCAGCTACTGCAGCCTGTGTGCCTAGAGCCTGTGCTCTGCAACAAGAGAAGCCCCTACAAGGAGAAGCCCCCGCAACTCAACGAAGAGGAGCCACGGCTCCCTGCCACTAGAGAAGAGCCTGCGGGTCCCGATGAAGACCCCAAAATAAAATAAATAGGTTATCTAAAAAGGAGAAAGAAATAGGGTTAAGCTAACAAATATTAACAAGAAAGAAAGAAAGAAACTTGAGAACACCGTTGAAGATGAAGGTGTGTAGAACCTTCAGTCCAGCTTGCAGGTCAAGCCATAGAGAAGCCTCGGGTGTGCCAGGCTCCTCAGGGTGTCAGCCTGAACAGAGAACCCCAGGCCCCCTCCCACTTAATGAAAATACTAACAGGGCCTTAGCAAACGCTAAGGGCTCCCATCATGATGCACGCCCACCGCCACATGACCTGCTGGATCAGGGCTTTAGAACACTGATCAAAGGAATACACAGAAGACCCCGCATGTCCCCTCATGCATCGGGGCTGCCATAAGCACTGGCCTGCTCAGGAGCCGCAAGCTGGGCAGAGCAGCTGTTTCTCTAAGAATGATGAAAATCCCGCTGGTGGACTTCATCCAGCTCAGTTCTCTGTGAAGAAAGTGTCCCATTCACTAGATGCCAGGTGCCCTGCCCGCTGTCCGGACCAGTCATCCAAGCGGGAGTTAGGGTGACCCCTGCCACACTCACCCGAGCAGCAGGGGGTGGAATACAGAGCGGTCTTCTCACTACTTTCTCACCGGAGAGATCTAGAAGCAGCTGCAGCCTAGACCCCAGGTCTCAGCCAAGGAGTTTTGCAAATGGATGAGGTGGGCAGCGCCTCTCGGAACGTGACCCCAGGCACCCGCACTGGGGCCTCCGTTCCCTGATGGAGGGAGCCAGCCCAGCCCAACGTGTCTCCCAGCATCCCTTAGTGGGCAGAGGTCCCGGGGATGGAGAGTGAGCCCTGGGCAACCCTGGTGGCCCCTCTAGCATTCCTTGCCCTGGCAGCAGCCTTGTGGGTGAAGAATGAGGGCAAATCAAATTGCCTCCTGCTGAGCTGCCCCCACTGAGAGGATCGCACTCCATCCAGCACCTTTGGATCTAAAAGGCCCACAGGGACTTGCCTGGTGGTACAGTGGATAGGAATCTGCCTGCCAGAGTAGGAGACGTGGGTTCATTCCCTGATCTGGGAAGATCCCACATGCCATGCAGCAACTAAGCCCGTGCCCCAAAACTCCTGAGCCTGCGCTCTGGAGCCCAGGTGCCTCAGCTACTCAAGCCCACATGCCCTGGCCCCCATGCTCCACAACAGGAGAAGCCACAGCAATGACAAGCCTGCACACCGCCATGAAGAGCGGCCCCTGCTCGCTGCAACTAGAGAAAACCTTTGCAAAGCAATGAAGATGCAGGGCAGCCAAACAATAAATTTTTAAAAAAATTTTAAATAAGAAGTTCACGGCTGACAGAAGTCCTGACCACATCTGTGAAACAGCTGCAAGAGACCAGCCAGTTAAACTGCATCTCGTTAGAGGTGTCCACTCTCCTTACTGCAGATGGTGCAGGGAACAAAATAAGGGGTGGATGCCTCATTTTGAGCACACAAAACATAGCTTAAATCCAAAGGCAGAGCCCCTGAGATCACAGCCCAAAGCACGTGGAATCAGGACTGTCCCTGCGGCCTCAGACTCGGTGGTCTCAGCGCTTAGAGGAGCCTGGGCTCTCTCCAACCTTGACTCTCTTTAGTTCAATGTGAAATTCACACATTCTCGGTGTTACAGTTCTATGACTTTTTTTTTTCACTAAAAACATTATATTTACTTATAGATTTTTACCATGTATCACATGAGGAAAAGTTTAGTTAAGAAAATTAGTCTGCATAGTCCTAAAAACTTTTTCATAAAATCTACCTCTACTAAATTTAGTTTTTATCTTGAACTTGTTTTCCATGTTTCTCAACACATTATTCTCTGTTTCATTCAAGTTGGTTGGTGATGCAGCATTTCTTGAAAGATTCCTCTTTTGTTGTCTCCAACGTTTGTCTTTTGAGTCTCATAACCATTCTGAAAGTTGTGAGGCGGGTGCTTTTTTCTATTTGAAAGCTCATAGTTTTAGTTTTTTCTCAGCTGAATTAAATTTTGCTGAAACTGAAGCAGCTTCTGTTCAAAAACAACAGGAAGTTTTTAAACAAATTGATGTTTCAGTACTCTAACAGTATCTTGTGTGATGCATGAATTTGGTCATTCTAGTTGGCTTTATCTATTTCGACGGAAATAGTTCTGAGATTTGACAAACATGTACAGTCTTGCAACTGCCACCAAAATTTAGAATATTATGTCTACCTCCCCCACCAAAAATCCCTCCTGTCACCTTCTCAACCTCACCCTCCACCATGACAACCACTGACCTGTTTTCTTCCCTGTGTGCGTGCGTGCATGCGTATGTGTGTGTATGTCTGCGTGTGCTCAGTTGCTCAATTATGTCCAGCTCTTTGCAACCCCAAGGACTGTAGCCCACCAGGTTCCTCTGTCCATGGGATTTCCCAGGCAAGAACACTGGAGTGGGCTGCCATTTCCTTCTCCAGGGGATCTTCCTGATCCAGGGACTGAACCCACATCTACTGCACTGGCAGGTGGATTCTTTACCTCTGAGCCACCTCGGAAGCCATTTCTTCCCTGTAGTCCTCCCTTTTTCAGAATGCTATACTGATGGAATCATACAGTGTGTGCTTTCGAGGCTGGTTTCTTTCATTCTACAGGGTGCCTTTCTACTACTGAGTCATATTTCAGGTACAGATGTGCCAGTGAAATATGGAATGTAGAAGTTTGTTTATCCAACTTCCTGGGCGAAGGACAGTAAGGACGGTTTTCCACTTGGGGCTACTGTGAACAGAGATGCTGTGGATGTTTGCTTATGAGTCTTGGTGTGGGTAAATGTTTTCATTCCTCTTGTCTCAGTACAATCTGGGAGCAGAGTCACTGGGTCAGACAGTAAGGCCACTGTTGATGTTTCCCCAGTGGCTCAGATGGTAAAGAATGGGCCTGCAATTCGGGTTCTATCTCTGGGTCAGGAGGATCCCCTGGAGGAGGAAATGGCAACCCACTCTAGCGGTCTTGCCTGGAGAATTCCACAGACAGAGGAGCCTGGCAGGCTACAGTCCATGGAGTTCCAAACAGGCAGACATGACTGACAACTAACTACAAGAAACTATCGAAGCGTTTTCCAAAATTGCCACACCATTTTGCCTTCCCACTAGCAAAGGATGAGAGTTGCTGTTTCTCCAAGTCCTCATCAGGGCTTCTGCATTCTGTGTTTCACTGTTGTGCTTGTTTTTATTTAAGCCATTCTGATGTATGTATAATGGCGTCTTGTTGTGTCCTTCATTTGCATTTCCTTAATGACTGATGCTGCTGCCCTGCTCGTCATAGGCTGACTGGCCATCTGCTGCTCTTCTGGGGTCAAGTATACCAGTTCAAGAATTTCTGCCCACTTATTAAGTTGCTTTCCTGTCAAACACTTGTGAGACTTCTACATGTATTCTGGATGCAAGTCCTTGATCAGATAAGTGTTTTGAAAACATTTTCTTCTGGTTTGTTTTTCTGTCTTTTAGTTTCTTAGCAGTGGTTTTTCACAGCACAGATGTTTTTAACTTTGATAAAATCCATTTTACCAACTTATATATTTTATGCTTTTTGTGTCTAAAGCAACCTTTGCCTGGCCCAAGGTCACAAGATTTTCCTACTATGTTTTCTTCTATAAAGTTTTCACTTACTGCTTTTACTTTAGGCTCATGACCCACTTTTGCTCATTGTTATACAAGTTGTAAGGAATAGGTTGAGACTTTAAGGTTTTGATTTTTCTTTCTCTGTTGGGTTACATTGGCACTTTTGTGCCAACCAGTTGATCATTTATGTGTGGGTCTAACCTGTAGATGTTACTGTGTTCCATTGACCTATACACCTGTCTTTCACCAATACCACACTATCTTAGCTACTGTAGCTTTAGGATAAGTCCTGAAGTTAGGAAGTACAACTTTTCCAACTCTGTTCTTTTGCAAAATTGCTTTGGATATTCTAAGTCTTTTGTCTTGATATGTAAAGTTTTGAACTGTCACTTTTGAATTAGCTTATCATTACACAAAACATTTATGCTTATGCTTCTATTTATTTATTTTTGGCTGTGCCAGGTCTTGGTAATAGCAGGCGGACTTCTTCCAATTGTGGTGTATAAGTCCTAGAGTGCATGGGCTATGTAGTTGTGGCCAATGGGCTCAGCAGCCCCGTGGCACGTGGGATCTTAATTTCCCAACCAGGGACTGAACCCACCCTCCTACATTGGAAGGCGGATTGTTAACCAGTGGACCACCAGGGAAGCCCCATTTGTTTATGTTTCTACATTTGCACTTGAGCTGCGTTGATCAAATTGAGTTGGGTGCCTTATCTTCTTGAAAATAAAAGAGTGGTTATCTTTCAGAGACCAACCAGTGCCTCCCAGACCACTCACACAGAATGGCTTTGCCAAATGGCCTTGGCTGTGAGGGCTGGGCTGTGGAGCACACACATTCTGATCTGGAGGGGCACGTGCTGTGAAGAAGAAGGAGGTAATCTGCCTCTCTAGCCTGCTGCCTGAGACAGGAAGGAAAAGACACAAAAAGGAAAAGCTCTGAGAAGCAGCCCTGAGACCTACAACAGGAAGGAATAAGGCTCCTTGACAAATCGGTGAAGAGGAGATAACACAAAAGGGGCCATTGGAGGGTGCATAGGAGTTCACTGATGCAGGACAGGAAGAAAGTTAATTCTTCAAAGGAAGATGCCAGAGCAAGGGGTGAAGGAGGCAGGAAGCTCACAGCGGCTAAGTGGCAGGAGACAGAGTCTAGGGATGAGGTCTGGATCCTCTGCTGAGGGTCAGAGGACTGCTTATGCTATTCCACATAAGGAAGTCCATGGAAGTTCCTGAGTGGGAAGGGCATCACAGATCTGCATTTGAGAAAGATCTTTGGGGTGGCAGGCAAAAGATTCCCCTCTAGGTCATTTTGTGAAGGTGGCAACAGATACGTGATGAGTACGTTTGACTGGGGAAATGGCCAGGATTCTAGACCAGAAGATCCCTAAAAGACAAAAGCACCAACTGGAGATATCAGACAAGAGATTAAAAGGGGATGCAGAATCAAAAACTGAGCAGAAGACCTGAACAGACACTTCTCCCAAGAAGACATACAGATAGCCAACGGGCACTGGAAAGAAGCTCAACACTGCTAATGATGAGAGGGATGCAAATAAAAACTGCAGTGAGGCACTCCCTCACACCAGTCAGAACGGCCACCATCCGAAAGTCTCCAGATAACAGATGCCAGAGAGGGTGTGAAGGAAAGGGAACCCCCAACACTGTTGGTGGGAATGCAAATCAGCACAGCCACTATGTAGAACAGTGTGGAGACTTCTCAGAAAAGCTAAGAGTTACCATATGACCTAGCAATCCCACTCCTGGGCACATAGTTGGAAAAGACAAAATCTATAATTTGAAAAGATACATGTACCCCAGTGTTCACTGACAATAAACAAGACGCAGAAGCAATCTAAGTATCCACTGACAGCGGAATAGATAAAGAAGATGTGGTGTGTATATATATACACACACACACATTGGGATATTGCGTGTGTTAGTCACTCGGTTGTGTTTGACTCTTTGCGACCCCAGGACTGTAGCCCACCAGGCTCCTTGATCCATGGGATTCTCCAGGCAAGAATAGTGGAGTGGGTTACCATTCCTTTCTCCAGGAGATCTTCCTGACCCAGGGATCAAACCCAGGTCTTCTGCATTGCAGGTGGACTCTATATTGACTAAGCCATCAGGGAAGCCCAGAAATAGAATATTACTCAACCATTTTAAAAGGGATGAAATAATGCTATTTGCAGCAACATGGACGGCCCAGAGATGGTCACCCTAAGTGAAGACAGAGAAGGGCAAATATCACATGATATCACTTATATGCAGAATCTTAAAAGAATGATACACATGAACTTATTCACAAAACAGAAACAGACTCACGGACAGAAAACAAATGTATGGTTACCATAGGGAAAAGGAGGTGATAGAAGGATAAACTATGAGTTTAGGATTAGCAGATACACACTACTATACATAAACAACAAGGAAGCACTGCATAGCACAGGAAACTATATTCAATATCCTGTAATAACCTATAATGGAAAAGAATCTGAAAAAAGTATATGTGTGTGTGTGTGTGTGTGTGTGTGTGT
>SJYC01143446.1:0-29479 GCA_006408675.1 Madoqua kirkii
TATATTCAATATCCTGTAATAACCTATAATGGAAAAGAATCTGAAAAAAGTATATGTGTGTGTGTGTGTGTGTGTGTGTCTGTGTGTGTGTGTATTCTGGTGCACAGTCACTTTGCTGTACACCAGAAACAACACAACATTGTAAATCGACTTTATTTCAATTTTTAAACAGGGTGGGGATGGAGAGGAACATGCATCTACTCCTTACTCCCCTGGACCTTGAAAAGCATCTACCTCTCACCAGGTACATCCACAACCCCCTGCCGAGTTCAGCTGTACAACCCCAGCCCCCAGCCTCCTCACTCAGAGCATCTAACTCAGACACCCTGTGAATATTCATATGCTGCTCTCCAGGGGGCAAGCTTTTGTGCTAAGTTTGTCTCAAGAAGGAAGCTAAAGTGGCAGCTGGAGCTCTGGGACCACACAGAAGGAGCGGGTTTCAGGATGGGGGAAATGTGTGTGCACCTATTGCGATTTATGTTGCTGTGCGGCAGAAACCATCACAGTACTGTAAAATAACTGTCCTCCAATTGAAATAAATAGATTAGTTTTTTTAAAAAAAGAACGCAACCTTCCAAAAGATGGTGTTGCTTTTAGGATTATACCATGGGGGCTGGATAAATCTCTTGGCAACCTTGAGTATAAATCTAGTTGGAGCCTCAGTGTGAAGTCTGAAAAACAGACAAACGGAACAGTCGGCCAGAGAGTCCAAGTGACAGGAACAACTATTCCTTGGAAGGGGAAAAAAGCCAGAAAGGCATCTCCGTTTATTTTCACAGACTGTGGAGAATAAGCGTCTCCATGGGATCAAACTAGCTCTAGATGGGAGTCGCTAGGTGTTTGAAATCAATGTCCGGTGGGCCTGATGGCCCTGCTTCGGTCTTCTCCTCCCTTTGCATCTCAAGATGACAGTTTCATCTGTTCAGGGAGGCGGGCTGTCCATTCAATAACCATTCTGCTTCATCTACAAACTTCAAACTCTTCTTCTAATCTAAGTCAGAACACAAAAGTACAGGTCTCCTTCACTTCCTGCTTGGCCCGCTTCCCCAGGGGCTCGTCCAAAACCAGTACCTGGAGCAGTCTCAGAATAACCTAAGATCAGGGGGGCATGCCTACCTTAGTCCAGCTCTGAACTGATCAAGCTGTCAACTCACCCACTTCCCTGGGACTAATGACAATCAAGTCTCCCATTCTCTCTGCCCTCGCCAGCCCTCAAGGGATCTCAAAGCCTTCTAGGGAGTTGGTACCTTCAACTCTAAGATTAGGCTTAGAGCACAGGCCTGAATGGGGTACTGATTCTATCAAAGAAATAGACAGAAGTCAGCTGTGAAATGATACACTTTTGGGAGCGGTTTAGGGTCTAAGTCATGTTTGCCTCTTTGTGACCCCAGGTCCTGTAGGTCCACCAGGCCCCTCTGCACATGGGATTTCCCAGGCAAGCAGACAGGATCGAGTTGTCATTTCTTGTTCCAGGGGATCTTCCTGACCCAGGGGTGGGACCCGTGTCTCCTGCACTGCAGGTGTGTTCTTTACCACTGAGCCACCAGGGAAGCCCTATGATACACTTTTAGTCTCCATCTAAAAGTCACAACTCTGTGGCTTTCCATTTAACTAAAACAAGACAAGTGAAAACTTCCCTTCCTTCCTCATTTATTTCTTTAAATTGAAGTAGTGGTTGGTTTCCGATGTTGAGTTGGTTTCTGGTATGTGTATGTGTGTGTATATACATTCTTCTTCATATTCCTTTCTATTATAGTTTATTACCGGATATTGAACACAGCTCTCCTGTGCTATTGGTAGAAGCTTGTTGTCCGTCTATTTTACGCACAGCAATTTGCCTCTGCTAACCCCAAGCTCCTCGTTTATCCCTCCCTTACCCCCTTGTCCCCGTGGTAACCTTACAAGTCTGTTCTCTATGTCTGTGAGTCTGCTTCTGTTTTGTAAATGGGTTCGTTTGTATCATATTTGAGAGTCCACAACGAAGTGATATCATATGGTATTTGTCTTTGTCTGACTGATTTCACTTCGTATGACTGTCTCTAGATCCAGCCACTCTTCCTCATTTATTTAAAAACGACAAAATATTAAAACAAAACAGTAAATAAATAAAATGGTCCTGTCGGGGGTCACTTTGCTGCTCTCATACCATGCCTTCATGAGTCTTTCTCAGAAATATGGTCATGAGAGCCACGTGCAAAACACCCCTGCTGCTGGTACATGTGACCTCTCCATCGTATCAGAGGACAAGAGCCAAAGGCGAGCGAGTCCCCCGGTTCACCCTGGCCCAGGGGTTCCCGTCAGGAGGGAGCAGGCGTTCTCAGGTTGCTGCCCTGTGACAGGCAGGAAGAACATCTAAACTCTCTTACAATCTTGTAGAAAAAGAAAAAACAAAACACCCACACAGTGGGGGAACAATTTCCCCCACTGTGTGGGTGGCGGGGCCCCTGAGCTGTTATCTGCAAAGGGCACTTCTGGGGGTTACCCAGCTGTCGCCACTGTGTGGATTCCACCCAAAAAACCTCAAGCCAAACAGTGGGGAATGAACAGCAAGACACAATTTTCCACTCTGTGAAAATGACATGAATTTACACAAATAAACTAACATGCCATGACAATAAATGAAACGAGTCCCAGATTTGCTGTCAAAGGCACGGTCGGTCACAGCTGATGCTCTTCCTTGCTCAGTACATCTCTACAGTAGGAATATGATGATGTCACTTTCCACCCTCCCAGTTCCCTAGTCCTCTATCCTACACCACATCTCACACACACACACACACACACACACACACACACAGGGACACGCTTACACTCCTCTACCACACACACAGGTCTAGAGTAACAGGTGGAGCAGGAGTTTGAAGCTGAACGATGCCTGGGGCAGAAGTGGGGGTGGTTGGGGTGTGCGTGTATTAGTGCAGACCTGGGGGTAGGCATGAGGGGTCCTAACTCTGAGCCATCTGTGCATGGTATTAATAACAAGAGAGATTTGAGAGCCAAGGCACCAGTGCCGATGCATGGAAACAAAACCAGCATCCTTTGAGCCCCAAGCCCCTTTCTTAGCACACAAGAGCCCCTTTGGCTCCAGGCAGCTCTGCCCCCATGCGTCTGTAGCAGCCTAAGAAGAGGTTCTGCCTGCTCACAGGGTTATCAGATCTTAGCGGGCTCTTCCCCTCCCACACTCAAATCCTTTACAGCCCCCTAGCCTGTTCCTCTTCATACTGAGGAACATCCTCCCAAAAGTAGCCTCTTGGAACTATGCCTCCTCTCTCCCCTCTATCTCACCTCCATCCACTGAGGCTGTCTACTAGGATTTCTCTTCCACCTCGCTCGGCCCTGGCTCTCCTATTGTGTTTGTGTGTGATCAGCCTCTCGGCCATGTCCAAGTCTTTGGAACCCCAAGAACTGAAGCTCGCCAGGCTCCTCTGTCCATAGAATTTTTCAGGCAAGAATACTGGAGTTGGTTGCCATTTCCCACTCCAAGGAGATCTTCTCAACCCAGTGAGGGAAGCCGTGTCTCCCGCATTGGCAGGTGGCTTCTTTACCAGTGAGCCACATAGGAAGCCCCCATATGGCTCTCCTGTTAGAATTCTGGAAAGAGACCTGGTGATTAGAACCTAAAGTCCCAAACCTTGTTTCCCAAAGTATCCCTATCCACACAAGAAAGACCAAGGAAAATCTCAATTCTGTCATCTGGGTTCTGGGCAAATGCAACAAGAGAAATGGAAATCATTTCTCAATAGCAACTATGAGCTCTTGAAGTGATCAAGAACTGTACAGATACAAGCTACAACCCCATGAATATATGTGTACGTATAGCTGGATCACTTTGCTGTACTTTGGAAACTAACATGACATTGTCAAACTATAAATAAAATAAAAATTAAATTGAAAACAGGATACACTACAAGGATATATTATACAACACAAGGAATATAGCCAATATTTTATAATAACTATAAATGGAGTATAACCTTTAAAAATTATGAATCACTATTTTGTACACCTGTAACTTACATACTATTGTACAGCAATTACACTTCAATTAAAAAGATAAAAACAAAAAATGTAAAAAAAATTAAAATAAGCAGGAAAACAGTATAGCAGCTCTTCAACAGTCTAAAAATAAAATTACCAAAGGACACACCAATTCCACCCAAAAGAATAGAAAGCAAAGTTTCGAAGAGATATTTGTACTCCTGTACAAAAAAAAATGAATTTATTTGCAAAATAGAAATAGACTCAAACATAGAAAACAAACTTATGGTTACCAAAGCAGGAGAGGGATAAATTAAGAATGTGGCATTGGCAGATACAAACTACTATACAGAAAATAGATAGCCAACAAGGTCCTACTGTATAGCACAAGGAAGTATACTCAGTATCTTGTAATAGTCTATAGTGGAAAAGAATCTGAAAAAGAAATATATAAACATATGTACATAAAACTGAGTCAATTTGCTGTACACTTGAAACTAACATTGTAAGTTAAGCACACTTCAATAAGTAAATAAATATATAAATAAAATGGCAAAATCTATCTTAGATATAATTTACACACATTAAAAAAGTGATCAACAAAAGGATACAAGTTTCAAGTACTCTAAATAAGATAGTGGGATTTTTAAAGAAAGGATTAACCAGAAACCCACTCCCTTCATCGCCCTCCACCTCCAGAGGACAGAGGTGGGTAACAGAGCCAGGTTGCTGGAGGAGCAAAAGAGACATCACCAGGCAACATGGTGACCTGCAGGCATCTGGGAGGGAAGGCTGGTCCCTTCTGTGCCCACTGGCCCCAGAGACAAGACAGAGGCAATGGGACAAGAAGCAGGTTGTGCAGCCTTAACCTCCAACCCCATGACTCCATATTGGATCTGTTTCTTTACCTTTTGTATCCTGCTGCTTTTGCTACAAGTTAATCATTAAAAGAATGCTGCTTATAGCCGAAATATACAAGGTAGCTGGTTTTTAAGGCTCTGACCTTTAAAGGTATAACACTTTTCCATTCCTATAGGGATAAAAAGTTGCAGAACAGAGAATAACTGTTTGTCTTGGAGGGTTATAGGAACATTGTGCCCTGACCTACATGGACAGCTGCAAGAACAAAGGATTCCAGCATCAAGAGGCTTGTAAAAACCAGCCACCACCCACCTCCAGCCCTGGACTCCTTTTAGCATTAAAGACTGAATTCTAACCAGGCTAAACGATTCTTTGGGACACCAGTCCACCATCTTGGCAGCCTGCTGACTTTCTGAATAAAGTCACTGTTCCATGCCCAACAACTGGTCTCAGTTGACTGTCCTGTCATGTGAGTAGCAATAAGGATGTGTTTATTGCCTCTATTAATTCAGCATCTTAATCCATTTTGATGCATGCAAAGGGAAAAGGTTAATACAAGTATACGAAACAAATGTTTTTGATAAACATGATGCAAACTGAGACAAAGGCAGAAATACAAAACAAAACAGAAAGAGAGACTTTGATTCATTATCAGATGGACCCAAGGCAGGAGTCGGCGAGGTCTGCACTGAGGGAGCAAGGACTTCATTAACAAGCCCTCACCGGCTTTCTGGCCTCATCTCTCATCCAGGAACGCCTGCTTCCAGTTCTCACCCTTAGAGTCCACTACCAGAAGTCACCCCTGTATCCCAGCCCTAGCGTGTTACACTTTGGTTTTGAAAGAAATGACCTATCTACCACCACTTTACACAAAAATCTTACTCCTCCAAATAGTGATAAACTCTTACCAATCAGCAAGTAGATCAATTTCATCTAACGGCTATGCTACTGACATTGTGGGTAAAGCAGCCAACAAAATTAAGCTCAGAAACATGCAGACTCAAGCCAGCCAAAAACTATAAGTCAAGAAGGACACTCTTTAAAAGAAAAAGATGCAACTTTACCTACCTGTGGCTATAGCGAATGGCTATCGTCAGCCCAAGCTGCAATTAAAAGAAGAGAGGAATACATATTAAATAATACCAAGCATATGCTGAATTCACAAGAAAACTAACATGGCCAATTTTTAAAACATTTCTTAAAACACCCTCCTGCTAATGCTTCATAATAACATGCTTTTGTTGCTGCTGTTTTTGAATAATTTTATTTTTTCTAATCTTGTGTTAATTTTAACTTTCCACAGCACCTTGGCAATGTTGAAAACAAAAATACAAATACAAGCATGTACTCATTTTAAGATAATATGCGTGAGCACTCGTCACATCATTAGGAGGGGGCAGTTCTGACAAGAACAAACATAAGCAATGAACAAGAGAAACTAAATAACGACTTCTGACTCCCAAGCCCAGACGTTTAAGAGCTGTCACTCAAGGGACATATGAATCAGGCAAAAACCGAAAAACAAAACTCAGCAGTGATGTGGATTGCTTCTCAATTATTGTTTTGTGCTACAAAACTGAAAACAAAACAATTTTATTTTATAGACAGCCCATTGATATCTCACTTGTACTTTTATTATTTTTAATAACACATTTTAATGATAGATCTTTAGTTTCAACTTAGTTCTTAAAAGAATAATTGTATTTTGAAAGGGTCTTAAGGAGGCTACAATATTCCACTGTGGATTAGACAGAAGATGTCTCTTATCAGGAAAGACTTCTAGACAGGGCTCTTTCTTTCCCTCCCTTTTAAAAAATGTTTTAATGTGTTTTTTTGTTGATGTTGTTTTCTACGAGGTATAACTGACAAGTGAATCTATATAAAGTATGACTTTGATATATATATATATATATACATTGCAAAATGGTTACTGTACATTATCACTTTAATTAACATATTCATTTCCTCACAGTAACTTTTTTCAGTGAAAACACTTAACATCTGCTTTCTTAGCCACTTTCAACTGTACAATACAGTATTGTTAACTACAGTCAGCCCACTGTACATGAGAGGCTCAGAACTTACTCGTCGTCTTAGAACTGCAAGTCTGTCCCCTTTGACCAGCACTTTCCACTCACTCCCACCCTGCAGCCTCTGGCAACCACCATTTTACTGTCTGTTTCCAAGAGCAAAACAAGGTTCTTTCAGCTCTGAGACAAAGCCACGAAAGGATGGGATGGCAGAGTGCAGCTGACTCTGAGGTTCACATTGAGAAAGCATGGCCAAGCCTGGGTCCTGGAAAGTTCCCCTGGCTGCCCCCACCACAGGGGGGTGACCACCTGGGCCAGGGGCTCCCTGGGGAGGGGATCGGCACAGACTTCACAGCAAGCCTGTCAGTTCAAGGTCAGCAAGGCAGCTCTGAAGACCGCAAGGAAATCGCACCTGTGATACACACGTGACATCAAGAGAAAGTGTGCACGATGCTGGGCACAACCACAAGTGGAGACTCCAGGTGACACGGTGATTTCCTCCCTACATTGTGGGGGTGCCAGGGAAACCTCTCAAGCACCACTAGGGGTCAAACCATGGGCTTCAACCAGTTCACAGCAAGGGATTTCAACTCTCAGAGCCTCAGTGTTCACAACTGCAAAATGGGCCACTTAACAACGTTGTCATCAGGTTTACATAAGGACAAAGCAGCTTTTCTATGTGTTTCTCTCTGGGTATATGCCCACGCATGTGCCTACTGACGGATAGGGTGGTGTGTATGCTTGGTTGCTCAGTCGTGTCTGACTCTTTGCAACCCCCTGGACTGTAGCCCGCCAGGCTCTTCCATGGGATTTTTCAGGCAAGAATACTGGACTGGGTTGCTATTTCCTTCTCCAGGGGATCTTCCTGACCCAGGGATCAAACCCTGATTTCCTGTATTGTAGGCAGACTCTTTATCATCTGAGCCACCAGGGATGGATGGGGAAAATTCTGTAAATAAGCAATACCACTATTTATAGGCAATACTCCCTGGGTGAAAATGTCATCACATTTCAAAATTTAATTTTGAAGTTTTTTTAACTTTAGCTTTTGCAACTTTTTATTTCATCATGGCTTCCCAGGTGGCCCTAGTGATAAAGAATCTGCCTGCCAATGCAGGAGCCACAGAAGATGCAGATTCGATCCCTGGGTCGGGAAGATCCCCTGAGAAGGAAATGGCAACCTTGCCTGGAAAATCCCACAGACAGAGAAGCCTGGCGGGCTACAGTCCATGGGATTGCAGAGTCGGACATGGCTGAGCATCTGAGCATTCCCATTCCATCATGTAAAATACACAGTGCTCAGCCCTAATCATGCCTATGAAAGTCTCATTTACCCCCTTATGGCTGAATTACTAAAGGACTAAGAATCCCAATGGCAGTTAAAAACCAAAGCACCAGCGATAATATCATTTCTGGCGAAAGAAAAAGTCTGCCTAAATTGGACCTTACATCCCCAAACACATCACTGGCAGTTCCCTTGATGCCAGCTCTCACAAAAGTACGGGTGGGGAGGTGACTTTTGGGGTGCTCTCTTGGGTGCTACAAGATGACAGGAGGGTACCTGGGGAAGTGGGAGGGTGGATGGGGTGGGGAAGAGCCAAGAAGAGGAAGAGTCAGGAGAAATTCTAGGGCTACGAAAACCCAGTGCTTCTAACCAGCTCTGGTTACTGCAGAATCCCCTAGCTACTCTGGGAATAGCTCAGCTCCAGAATCGTTCAGCTAGGTATTACCACTGATTGCCCTGGAAATATCGAACCAGTGACAGTGAGGCTTCATGTTACCAAAAGCATATCTAAAAGTGAAGACATAACACATTGAGTTCACACACCCCTCACCTGAATGGACTCAATTATCTATCTCACCTCAGCCAGAAGGGCATCGTCTTTGAGATTTTAACAAACAGAAGAGGAAGACGCCTAAGGGACCATCAAGAATTCAAAGACCAAGGAAGAAGGTATTGAGGGAACAAGATAAAAATAGAAACTGCAGCCCCCAAAAGGTCAGGATGAGCCAGTTACCAACTTCACATGCTGGGTAGCTTCACATTTCCTGGGGTGAAAAAGTTCTGGCTTCCAGTTAGGCTAATGATAAGACAATGTGACTGCCTGAATATTTTGACAAGCTTTGGAGTACTGTTTAATTGCTAGCTTTTCCACAGTTAAAAGATAAGTCCTATCTAGAGCAGGGTGAGGAAATAGGACTGGGAGGGACAAGAAGAAAAAAGAAGCAGAAAAACTTCTTACATGACAGCTGTGCTGGTTAAAAGGGGCTGGGAGATAAATCCTTCATGGCGGTAAATTTCAATTTACCGTTTTTATTAGTCTTTTCCTGGCTTCTGAATCAAATATGGTTTACAGTCTTTTTTTTATAAATATACTTTTTAAATTTTATTTTATTGAAGTACAATTGATTTCCAACGTTGAGTTCTGCTGTACAGCAGAGTGATTCAGTTATATGTGAATACATTTTCTTCTTTTTGGCCGCCCCACCCAGCAGGCAGGATCTTAGTTCCCCAACCAGAGTTCAGACCCTCCACCCGCCCTGCATTGGAAACATGGAGTCTTAACCACTGGACTACCAGGAAGGTCCCTATAGTCATTTCAAAGAACACTTTTGTTAAGAAAGAAACAGTGAGTCTTGGAATCATACAGACCAGCCACAGAATGCCGCAGGTCTTTGAAGAGGCGCTCAGGGGCTCCTCTGGCGGCCCAGCAGCGAAGACTTGTGCTCCCAGTGCAGGAGGCCCAGCTCGATCCCTGGCCAGGGAACCTGATCCCACAGGCTGCAATTAAGCCCAGCATAACCAAACAAATAAGTATTTTTTAAAACATGCACTAGGAAATAGGATGACTAGAACCTGTATGAAGGTCCCAGAGCTACTGATGGCGGGTGGATGAGAACAAGCCATTGCACAATCCTTCTGGAAACTTGCGTTAAATGCCACACAGAATGCACTGCATCTGATTAGGCAGTCCTGAGAAGGTGCTGGAACAGCGCAGAAAGTTCTGTGGGCCTTGCCATGAAACCCCCATGTGGAGCAGGCAAACAAGGCCAGTGAGCTGTGTAAAGTGAAAGTGAAATTAAACTGTTAGTTGCTCAATTGTGTTGCTCTTTATGACACCATGGACTATAGCCCGCCAGGCTCCTCCATCCATGGGATTCTCCAGGCAAGAATACTGGAGTGGTAGCCATTCTTTTCTCCAGGGCATCTTTCTGACCCAGGGATCGAACCTGGGTCTCCTGCATTGGCATGCAGGTTCTTTACCACTGAGCCACCTGAGAAGCCTAATATTTGCATGCACCAGTACATATACACACAGACACACGTTTCTACAGCTGTGCACATGCCCTCACACACGCACAGACACTCTAGCATCTGGAGAGGCCCCTGGAGCCTCCGAGACAAAGGGAAGCTCAGACATTTGACCCTTTTGTGGCTGATCTCAGCAGGGGCCCTGGGGTTGGAGGGGAGGGAGGCCCCAGGGTCAGCCCCTGACCCAGCCTCGCCTGGGCTGAGGCTCCGGGACACAGAGGTCATCAGAGTTCTATGCAGCCCCCTGGCCTGGAGAACACCCTCCTCCTCATACTGTGGGTATTACCAGGGAGCACTTAACAAACTCCCATTCAGAATACTTCTTTCCTGGTGGTTTAGTCGCTCAATCGTGTCTGACTCTTTGTGACCCCATGGACTGTAGTCCACCAGGATCCTCTGTCCATGGAATGCTCCAGGCAAGTACACTGGAGTGGGTTGCCGTTTCCTTCTCCAGTACTTCTTTCGAGATTTCCACAATTTGCTAATACCAAAATTCAATCACCTTTCAATGGCCAGGAAAGACTCGTTTAACTCTTTTTTCCCCCCAGATCTCCACCAACAACAAAAACCTTTTTCCTGCTGCTTCAGCCCCATTTCAAAACACTCCTTTTTTGGAACAACTGAGCCAGGCAGCTGTTTTGTATCAAGTCCAGGGGTTTTCTATATGACTCAGGGAGCTCAGACAACTGGCAGGCCTTCCTGCATTAAAGGGTAATCTGAGAATAATTTGCCATAAAACACCCAGAAGTGCCCCAGCTGTAGCCAGATAGGCCCTAGAAAGTGCCACTTGCACTGTGCAGACTTTATAAAATAATAATTTTAGAACACACATATTTTAAAATCCATTTTTGGAAACAATTTTAAAGGAAAGAAGTAGTCGGCACCATCTGAGAAGAAGGCCACAGGGAACTTCCCTTACAGGTACACAGACTGTCACCAAGCACCTCTTTTCAGCAGCTCAGTCAGTGAAGAATCTGCCTGCAGCACAGGAGTCTGGTTTAGTTCCTGGGCTGGGAAGATGCCCTGGAGAAGGAAATGGCAGCTCACTTCAGGACTCTCACCTGGAGAATCTCATGGACAGAGGAGCCTGGCGGGCTGCAGTCCAGGGGGTCGCTCAGAGCCAGCGCGACTGAGGGACTAACACTTTCACCTTCACCTCCTCCCTAATGCGCAGCGGCCCGAAGAGTCCTATGTTGCTAGGACGCCCCTGGGCTCCATGTTTACAATGTGCTTTCACATACAGGCTGCCAGGGCAGGTGAAAAGGAAGAGTCCAGTAAGCGCAAGCCTCCAAGTCACCCTGCTGGTGAGTGCTGCTCCTTCCTGGGTGAATCCAGAACCTTCTAGACTAGGGGCAGATTGTGATCAGGAGTCAAGTCCCTTCATAAGGTCCACCACCAACCAGCCACAGATCGTCCAACAGCGCTCCCTGCTCCTCAAAAACGAAGCTGGACACCAAGAGTTTTATTATGAAAACTCCTACATCTGAGATTGATTTGACTATTTTTCAAATACTACGGGAGCCAAACAAAACATGTCAGTGGAATTTGGCCAGGGGGCCACTGATCCGCAACCTTGCTTTCCAGCTTTCCGTGCTGCCAAGCCTCTCCCCGGGTTTTCCAAGCTTCCAATCTGAATTCACAAGTTTGTGACCAACTTGGAAAAAGCCTTCCCACTACACGTGACTCTTCTCTCCCTTTCCTATACTTCAGGGGTGATTTTCCTATAGTTTATTTGTTAATTTCAAGAGTCCAAAATTTATAATGTCACAAAATAAACTCAAAGAGAAAAGGCTGTTGTTTATTTTCCTCCTGTACTTTTTTTTAATGATTCCCTCCGCCTTTCCTGGGAAAGACAGCAGGAGAGCATGAGGAGAAGACCAAGGGCCATAACATGGACAGAATCCCACAGAAACAGAGCCACGGTGCATGAGCAGCACGGATGGGGAGCAGGGAGGGAGAGACCCACCAAAAGCATTCCCCTGGGCTGGGGGCTTCCCTGGTGGCTCAGGAAGTGAAGAATCTGCCTGCAATGCAGAAGGCCCAGGTTTGCTCTCTGGGTCGGGACAATCCCCTGGAGAAGGGAATGGCTACCCACTCCAGAGTTCTTGCCTGCAGAATTCCATGGACAGAGGAGCCTGGTGGGCTGCAGTCCACGGGGTTGCATAAGGGTCAGACACAACTGAGCAACTAACACTTTCACCCTTTACCTGACTCTCCTTCCAGTACTATTTTCCCCTCCTAATGGCCAGGTCCCCGGGAAGCACCGTCCACGGCTGGTCTTTTCTGTAGGCATCACCTCCAGACTTCCTGCTCCTCCATTCCTAACTCTGAAACCTCACCACACATGCCACAACCCACCAGTCCTTGGCCGTGGACATCCATCTAGGGCTCTCTTAGTCACTCACTAATTCCTCTGAAAAATTAACTACTGTAGGTCAACTGATGCTCATGGTCAGTCACAGTGAGCTTTGGGGTCCAGTACCTGACCTTTTCTTGCCTGTTTCCTCATTATAAAATCGTGTCTGACTCTTTGTGACCCTGTGGACTGTAGCCCACCAGGCTCCTCTGTCCATGGGATTCTCCAGGCAAGAATACTAGAAGGGGGTTGCCATGCCCTGGGTCACTCCGACCCAGGGATCGAACATGCATCTCCTGCATTGGCAAGCGGGTTCTTTACCTGTAGGGCCGGCTAGGATGCCCCTGAAATGGGAATAATGTTACCTATTTCGTGGGGTTGTTTCAGGCAGATTAACGTAGAGCTCGGAGAAGAGGAGCAGCAGTGCCAGCGTCTCCTGCAAACTCACAACGAATGCAAATTCTCAGGCCTTGGCCCAGACACACCCACTGAACCGGAAACTCTGCTCAGGGGGGTGGGGTTAAGGTTAGGAAACACTAAAGGAGGTGATGTATGGAAAGAACTTAGCAACAGGATTGGCACGTATGAATTCTTAGTAACTGTGACAATAGTGATGATCATGATGGTATACCTCATAGGAAAAAAACCTGCTTTTGTCTTATGTCCTCTTAATATCATGTTAATGTCCTACACTCAACTTCAGCGATTACAGTCACCAGCTGGCAGCCTTGGGGTGATGTTTGGGGACATGAGAACTCCTGGTGCTCACAGGTAATCACCCGCTCAGCAGGGAGAGGTGTCCTTAGCCTGCTGAGATCCACTCTGTGCTGTCTACAAACAAGTTCAGGGCTGGCTTCATGGAGGCCCATGGCAAGGCTCCATAGGCTGCAGCCCCATCCCTGCCCCAGCTGTGCCTCTCTCGGTCATTCCCATCAAGAGACGGGGAGGCATCAAGAGAGGGGAAGAAAAATGATGTCATACTTTCCATTACTGAGTTTCTTTCATGATGTTAGCTAGCCCTCCCTTGTCCTTTTAAATTAACAAACAAAAAAATACTAAAAAAGCTAAAGTCCCACTCAAGTTTTAAAAGGGGGGATACACACACACACACACACACACACATATATATATAACGTAAGGCTCCTTCCAGCTTTGTCAGAAACCTGGTAATTCAGATCTGAAACTTTCAAAACCTGATGTAAAAGACAACTTGCTAAATCAATGGAAATTCACACTGAACCAACATCAAAACGTAGGCGTTGATTGTTTTAACCAACCTAAGAAAACAAGTTGTTTTTAAGCCGCTAAGCCCCACATGAGTGGAAAGGTAAGACGGGTGATACTGCCGTTCCGCCCTGCGGTCCCCAGGAACCCGAGCCAGGCACCATCTTTTTGGGCTGAAAGTTATACAGCTCTGCTTGGGAAGCTTGGAGATGAGTTTGCACAAGGACTTGGTTTGTCCACCAGTTCGCACAAATTGAAAACATCTGTGAGTCTTGAGTTGCTGCCTGCCATCTCCCCCCACCAGCAACGGCACCTGGGCCCCTTCTGCCAGGCACCTCCCAGGGACTGAGCCCCATGAGTCACGGGGCCGAGGAGCCTGCCCCCGCCCCCAGCCTCATGCCAGCCTCCGCAGCCCCTCCCCAGGAGACAGGGGAACGGACTCGCATGCCTCAGTGGTGAGGACGCCAGGAGGCCAGCTCTCACCCGTGTCACTGTCAACAAGTGGGTGGAACCTGTCTACCTATGTCACCGCTTACTCATCTTTGTGTGGCTGGGACCTAGAGCCGGACAAACAGGGCTACCAACCACTTCACGAACCACTTAATCCACTCCAGGGAGTTCTTCTGACCCTGTACCTTGTCAGTGACCCTACTTTTATTTAAGGGTTTAGGTCTCCAACAAAATAATTGATGATTTTGGCTTCTTAGCTTCTCTTGATATGAACAGTTGGCTATTCAATAATATGAAGAAACCACACTCTCTTTTCCTAGAAAGCATAATTTGCACGTAAAAGAAATTGGCTTGACGATGGATGTGCATTCTGTGTGCAGCTTACATCACGGAACACCTAACCCGGAAAATTCTGGAACTTTGGGTGGCAAACGCTACTTAAGTGAAGCTTGAAGATGAAGTCAGAGTCAGCCAGGGCAGGAGGAACAGACAGAGAACAAAATGTACGAGGACTGAAGGGGAACAGGTAGCACCCTCGTGAGCACAGTAACAAGTTTTTAGGGCATTTGGCCTGTTAAATACAAGAAAATCAAAGGCCGTTTAGAGCCTGTCACTACAGCTCAGAGACTCCAAAACAGCTCGTGGACCCACTCTGACTCCCAGATCCTCACCAGACCCAAAAGTAAAACTTCCAGGAAAGCCCTTTTTAATGTAAGACAAAAAAGTACTTTTAAGGAACCTGTTTCAAAGAAAAGAAAACCACTTTTCTTCCTTCCAGTTTTTACCTTCTTTCTCCTCTAATCAAATTCTTACCAAAAAAAAAAAAAATTCACAGAACAGACAAAAAGCCCTCCACGCAGGCATATGGGATACAAGAGAATGTGAAGCGCTCCATGAAGTACGACAGGAACTGTCAAGAGAAGTGCAGAAGGGGGCTTCCCTGAGGGTCCAGTGGTTGAGACTCCGCGCTTTCAAAGCAGGGGGCACGAATTCGATCTTTGGTCAGGGAACAAAGATTCCATATGCCTCGTGGGGTGGCCAAAAAATAAAGTAAAAATTTTTTGTTAAAAAGTGTAGTAGATCCACTCCAGAAAAAGAGACACTACATTTTTAAAAAGGAAATTCTGGATTATGCAATAATTGTGCACTCACATGCAGGGATCCAAAATTATATAAAGAAATAATAGAGGAAGCCCCATGTATCCTTCAACCAGTTGCGTCCAATGGTGACATCTTCGCCCGGTGTCCATGAGTACAGTGACATCGACCAGCCTCCAGTCTTCACACGGTGTCCCTGAGCACAGTGACATCGACCAGCCTCCAGTCTTCACACGGTGTCCCTGAGCACAGTGACATCGACCAGCCTCCAGTCTTCACACGGTGTCCCTGAGCACAGTGACATCGACCAGCCTCCAGTCTTCACACGGTGTCCCTGAGCACAGTGACATCGACCAGCCTCCAGTCTTCACACGGTGTCCCTGAGCACAGTGACATCGACCAGCCTCCAGTCTTCACACGGTGTCCCTGAGCACAGTGACATCGACCAGCCTCCAGTCTTCACACGGTGTCCCTGAGCACAGTGACATCGACCAGCCTCCAGTCTTCACACGGTGTCCCTGAGCACAGTGACATCGACCAGCCTCCAGTCTTCACACGGTGTCCCTGAGCACAGTGACATCGACCAGCCTCCAGTCTTCACACGGTGTCCCTGAGCACAGTGACATCGACCAGCCTCCAGTCTTCACACGGTGTCCCTGAGCACAGTGACATCGACCAGCCTCCAGTCTTCACACGGTGTCCCTGAGCACAGTGACATCGACCAGCCTCCAGTCTTCACACGGTGTCCCTGAGCACAGTGACATCGACCAGCCTCCAGTCTTCACACGGTGTCCCTGAGCACAGTGACATCGACCAGCCTCCAGTCTTCACACGGTGTCCCTGAGCACAGTGACATCGACCAGCCTCCAGTCTTCACGCGGTGTCCATGAGCACAGTGACATGGATCAGCCTCCAGTCTTCACACAGTGTCCCTGAGCACAGTGACATGGATCAGCCTCCAGTCTTCACGCGGTGTCCCTGAGCACAGTGACATCGACCAGCCTCCAGTCTTCACGCGGTGTCCCTGAGCACAGTGACATCGACCAGCCTCCAGTCTTCACGCGGTGTCCCTGAGCACAGTGACATCGACCAGCCTCCAGTCTTCACGCGGTGTCCATGAGCACAGTGACATGGATCAGCCTCCAGTCTTCACACAGTGTCCCTGAGCACAGTGACATGGATCAGCCTCCAGTCTTCACGCGGTGTCCCTGAGCACAGTGACATCGACCAGCCTCCAGTCTTCACGCGGTGTCCCTGAGCACAGTGACATCGACCAGCCTCCAGTCTTCACGCGGTGTCCATGAGCACAGTGACATGGATCAGCCTCCAGTCTTCACACAGTGTCCCTGAGCACAGTGACATGGATCAGCCTCCAGTCTTCACGCGGTGTCCCTGAGCACAGTGACATCGACCAGCCTCCAGTCTTCACGCGGTGTCCCTGAGCACAGTGACATCGACCAGCCTCCAGTCTTCACGTGGTGTCCCTGAGCACAGTGACATCGACCAGCCTCCAGTCTTCTCACAGTGTCCCTGAGCACAGTGACATGGATCAGCCTCCAGTCTTCACGCGGTGTCCCTGAGCACAGTGACATCGACCAGCCTCCAGTCTTCACACGGTGTCCCTGAGCACAGTGACATCGATCAGCCTCCAGTCTTCACGTGGTGTCCCTGAGCACAGTGACATCGACCAGCCTCCAGTCTTCACGCGGTGTCCCTGAGCACAGTGACATCGACCAGCCTCCAGTCTTCACGTGGTGTTCCTGAGGACAGTGACATCGACCAGCCTCCAGTCTTCACGTGGTGTCCCTGAGCACAGTGACATCGACCAGCCTCCAGTCTTCACGCGGTGTCCCTGAGCACAGTGACATCGACCAGCCTCCAGTCTTCACGTGGTGTTCCTGAGGACAGTGACATCGACCAGCCTCCAGTCTTCACGTGGTGTCCCTGAGCACAGTGACATCGACCAGCCTCCAGTCTTCACGCGGTGTCCCTGAGCACAGTGACATCGACCAGCCTCCAGTCTTCACGTGGTGTTCCTGAGGACAGTGACATCGACCAGCCTCCAGTCTTCACGTGGTGTCCCTGAGCACAGTGACATCGACCAGCCTCCAGTCTTCACGCGGTGTCCCTGAGCACAGTGACATCGACCAGCCTCCAGTCTTCACGTGGTGTTCCTGAGGACAGTGACATCGACCAGCCTCCAGTCTTCACGTGGTGTCCCTGAGCACAGTGACATCGACCAGCCTCCAGTCTTCACGTGGTGTTCCTGAGGACAGTGACATCGACCAGCCTCCAGTCTTCTCACAGTGTCCCTGAGCACAGTGACATGGATCAGCCTCCAGTCTTCACATGGTGTCCCTGAGCACAGTGACATGGATCAGCCTCTGGTCTTCATGTGGTGTCCCTGAGCACAGTGACATCGACCAGCCTCCAGTCTTCTCACAGTGTCCCTGAGCACAGTGACATCAATCAGCCTCATCTTCACACGGTGTCCCTGAGCACAGAGACATCAACCACCCTCCAGTCTTCACGTGGTGTCCCTGAGCACAGTGACATGGATCAGCCTCCGGTCTTCGTGCGGTGTCCCTGAGCACAGTGACATCGACCAGCCTCTGGTTCACATGGTGTCCCTCAGTACAGTGACATCAACCAGCCTCCGGTCTTCGTGCAGTGTCCATGAGCACAGTGATCAGTACAGTTCAGCCCCAGAATGTCTCTGTCACTTTGTGCTACCTGTGTATAAATGCAACCACGTCTTCCCACACCCATCCCAGTTAAGCCACCATCCATCTGTTCTCTAGTCCTGTAACTTTGTCATTTCAAGAATGTAACCAAAATGGAAGCCTACAGTATGCAACCTAAGGGGGCTCAAGCCTTTTCATTAAGGATCATTCCCCGGAGACTGATCAGCTGGCTGCACTCTTTCTCACTGCAGAGCAGTATTCCACAGCTTTGGGTGTACCACAGCTGCCTACTGCTGCTGCTAAGTCGCTTCAGTGGTGTTCAACTCTGTGCGACCCCACAGACAGCAGCCCTTCAGGCTCCCCAGTCCCTGAGATTCTCCAGGCAAGAACACTGGAGTGGGTTGTCATTTCCTTCTCCAATGCATGAAAGTGAAAAGTGAAAGTGAGGTCGCTCAGTCGTGTCTGACTCCTAGCAACTAGCAGTATTCCACAGCTTTGGGTGTACCACAGCTGCCTACTGCTGCTGCTAAGTCGCTTCAGTGGTGTTCAACTCTGTGCGACCCCACAGACAGCAGCCCTTCAGGCTCCCCAGTCCCTGAGATTCTCCAGGCAAGAACACTGGAGTGGGTTGTCATTTCCTTCTCCAATGCATGAAAGTGAAAAGTGAAAGTGAGGTCGCTCAGTCGTGTCTGACTCCTAGCAACTCCATGGACTGCAGCCCACCAGGCTCCTCCATCCATGGGATTTTCCAGGCAAGAATACTGGAATGGGGTGCCATTGCCTTCTCCACTGCCTAGTCATCTATTAAAGGATATCTGACCCATCCTCAGTTTGGAACTATTACACATGAAGCTACAGTGGACATTCATGTGCAGGCAGTATTTGCATGAACCTAAGTTTTCATTTCTCTGGGATAAATGCCCAGGAGTGCAACTGCTGGATTATATGATAGTATACTTTCAGAAGAAACTGCCAAACTAGTTTCCCAAGTGATTGTCCTGTTTTACAATTCCACCAGAAACATATGAACAATATTGTTTTTCTGCATCCTTACTAGCATTTTGGTGTTATCACTTTTTTAAAAAGTTCAACCATTCTTGTTAGGTATTATTTAGATAGCCAGTGTGGTTTCAATTTACATTTTCCTAAATGTCTAATGATGCTGAACATCATCTTTTCATGTGTTTATCTGCCAACTTCAGATCCTCCTCAGTGAAACATTTGCCCATTTTCCATTTGGATTGGTTGTTTTTCACTGTTGAGCTTTGAGAACTCTTTATTACTCCTTTGTCAGATATGTGGTTTACAAATATTTTCTCCCCGTCTATAACTTGTCTTTTCAAACAAGGTCTTTACAAAGCAAAAGTTATTCATTTTCATGAAGTCAAACCTATCAACTCTTTCTTTAAGGGATTATGCCTTGGTGTCTATTCTAAAAACTCTTTGCATACTCTTAGAGCCCAGAGATCTTCTATTTCTTCTGAAAGTTATATAAATACGTCTTACATTTAAAACCATAATCTATTTTGAGCTAACTTTTGTACAAGGTGTGAGACGGTTTTTAAATATTAATTTTATTGGAGTCTAGCTGACTTCCTATGTTGCGCTAGTTTCGTGTGAACTGCAAAGTGGCTCAGTCACACCTGCACATGTATTTACTCTTTTTTAGATTCTTTTCTCATATAGGTTATCACAGAATATTGGGTAGAGCTCCCTGTGCTAACATTTGAGGTTGGGGTGGGGGGGCGCTGTCTGTTGGTTTATAAATGTCCAGTTACTCATTTGTTGAAAAGGCTATCATTCCTTCCACTGATTTTCTTTTGCACTTTTGTAAAGAATCAGTTGGTTATATTTATTGAGGTTTATTTCTGGGCTCTCTACGCTGTTCCATTGATCTATTTGTCTATCTCTTTGCCAAAACCACTAGACTTGATTACTATATGTCTTGAAATTGAGTAGACTGACTCAATCTACCTTACTCTTTTTTTATTTATTTTTTTTACTTTATTCTACTTTACAATACTGTATTGGTTTTGCCATACATTGACATGAATCCGCCACAGGTGTACACGAGCTTACCTTACTCTTTAAAAAAAAAAAATGTTTATTCTGCTTCTTTGCCTTTCCATATAAACTCTAGACTAACTTGTGCATATTGAACAAAAAAAATTTTTTGCTGGAATTTTGATAGAAATTGCATTAAACCTGTATATTGATTTTGAAGAAAACTGGCATCAGTATTATCATGTGGAGTCACCCAATCCATAAATATGGTATACAGTTCAACTCATTTAGATCTTTTATTTCTTTCATTGCCATTGTATAATCACATAATTTTCAGCATACAAATCCTAATACATGTTTGGTAGATTTACTTCTGAAAATTTCTCATTTTCAGGCAAGTGCAAATTATTTTGGTGTCCACGTGTTGCTCTTAATATCCTGAAGAAAGCTGAGCCCCAAAGAATTGATGCTTTTGAACTGCAGTGCTGGAGAAGACTCTTGGGAATCCCTTGGACTGCAAGGAGATCAAACCAGTCGATCCTAAAGGACATCAACCCTAAATATTCATTGGAAGGACTGATGCTGAAGTGGCAGCTCCAATACTTTGGCCACCTGATGTGAAGAGGCAACTCATTGGAAAAGACCCTGCGGCTGGGAAAGATGGAAGGCAAAAGGAGAAGGGGGCAGCAGAGCATGAGATGGTTAGATAGCATCACCACCTCAATGGAGATGAGCCTGAGCAAACTTAGGAAGGTGGTGAAGGACAGAGAAGCCTGGCGTGCTATGGTCCTTGGGGTTAGAAAGAATCAGACACAACTTAGCGACTAAACAACAACCAAATGCTGTCGCTAATGTACTGAAATACAATTTATTTTTGTATGTTTATCTTGTGTGCTGGGACTTGCTAAATTCACTTAGCAGGTTTAGGAGATTTTTTTGTAGGTTCCTTGGGCTTTCTATATAGATAAGCATCTTGTCTACATGAAAGGCTGGTTTTGCTTCTTTTCTCGTCCAAATGCATTTTCTTTTCTTGCTTTATTGCACCATCTAGAAGACCCAGAACTATGCTGAGTAACAGCAGTAAAAGCAGGCACCCTTGCCTTGTTCCAATTTTAGGGGAAAAGCATACAGTCATTCACCATTATATATACTGTTAACTATATGGGGGTGAGGGTTGTAGATATTCTTTATCAAGTTGAGGAAGTTCCCTTCCACTTCTATTTTTTTCTGACAGTTTTATCATGAATGGATGTTGAATTTGTCAAATGCTTATTAAAAACACTCATCCTCCTTTTAAATGTCCCCTCTCTTCTCTGTTTAGTTTTTTTTAAAATATACAAAACAAATGAAAAATCAAGCCCGTCATCCAGGTGTATGGAGCATAAACTAAGATGAGGCTTTCCGTAAAACACAATCATAGCTGTTAAAAAAAGACTGCAGTAGGGACTTCCTCAGTGGTCCAGTGGTTAAGACTCTGAGCTTCCACTGCAGGGGCATGGGTCCAATCCCTAGTCAGGGAATTAAGATCTCACATGCCACGGGGCATGACCAAAAAAATAGGTGTGCCGTAGATCCACTGTGAATCCACTGCAAAAAGCGACACAACATACTTTTTATTTCTCCTTTTGTGCCTCCTTTCCCTCTATTTTTTAAATTTATTTATTTTAATTGGAGGCTAATTACTTTACATTATTGTAGTGGTTTTGCCATACATTCACATGAATCCGCCACATGTGTCCCCATCCTGAGCCCCCTCCCACCTCCCTCCCCTCCCATCCATCAGGGTCATCCCAGTGCACCAGCCCTGAGCACCCTGTCTCATGCATCAAACCTGGACTGGTGATCTGCTTCACATATGATAATCTATCACATACGATATTCTCTCAGATCATCCCACTCTTGTCTTCTCCCACAGAATCCAAAAGTCTGTTCTTTACATCTGTGTCTCTTTTGCTGTCTCATATATAAGGTCATCATTACCATCTTTCTAAATTCCATATATATGTCTGAGTATACTGTATTGGTGTTTTTCTTTCTGGCTTACTTCACTCTGTATAATAAGCTCTAGTTTCATCCACCTCATTAGAACTGATTCAAATGCATTCTTTTTAATGGCTGAGTAATAATCCATTGTGTATATGTACCACAGCTTTCTTATCCACTCATCTGCTGATGGACATCTAGGTTGTTTCCATGTCCTGGCTATTGTAAACAGTGCTACGATGAACATTGGGGTACACATGTCTCTTTCAAATCTGGTTTCCTCAGTGTGTATGCCCAGCAGTGGGATTGCTGGGTCATGTGGCAGTTCTATTTCCAGTTTTTTAGGGAATCTTCACACTGTTCTCCATAGTGGCTGTACTAGTTTGCATTCCCACCAACAGTGTAAGAGGGTTCCCTTTTCTTCATACCCTCTCCAGCATTTATTGCTTGTAGATTTTTGGATCGCAGCCATTCTGACTGGCGTAAAATGGTACCTCATTGTGGTTTTGATTTGCATTTCTCTGATAATGAGTGATGTTGAGCATCTTTTCATGTGTTTGCTAGCCATCTGTATGTTTTCTTTGGAGAAATGTCTGATTAGTTCTTTGGCCCATTTTTGGATTGGGTCATTTAATTTTCTGGAATTGAGCTGCAGGAGCTGCTTGTATATTTTTGAGATTAATTCTTTGTCAGTTGCTTCATTTGCTATTATTTTCTCCCATTATGAAGGCTGTCTTTTCACCTTGCTTATAGTTTCCTTCATTCACAACATACTCTTAAACAAACAAAAATTTTAAAAATTGCAGGTACAGTGTATAATAGATATATAGATATATATTATATAATATAATGATTATAAATATAATCATTAGGAAGGAACCCTAGAAGACTAAAGGCCAATTGTTGGATGGGAAGAGTAAGGTAGACATGGATATTAACTCTCCATCACTTTGTACTCTGTAATTTTTAAAAGATCTAATAAGGGGAAAATATGGAAAACAATTACCTTGCAGAAATGCTATGACCATATACTTTTGGCATACCTGAGTGCAAGTTTTCTCTTAGGGTTCCATCTTTGTCAGCCTGAAACACAGATACTGTGACAGAGACATATTATTAAACTATGTTCTACCTGCATTCACATTCACATTGAATAAAAGAACAAATTTTTGAAATAAAGATTCAAGAAAGGGAGTAAAAACATGAGGACATGTCTTTCAGCTGGACTCCAGGAGATTCTCACAAGGCTTCCCTTTCATGACTGGAATCTTCAGTCAGTGTAATTTAAACAGGGTCACAGAAAGCTGCACACAGCTGAGCATGTAAGGAGAGGGTAACTTAAAGACGGCAACTTCGGGCACTGAGGGGAGGGGAGACAGCTCATCTAAGGTGGTGGGCTGGCAGACACAATGCACACACACTCAGCAGAGGGGGAGCAGGACACAGCCAGACCAATGGGCCCCCGCTGAAGCGCGACTGTGTGGCCACTGGGACTCAGAAGAAATGAAGCGAAAAGCATCTTCACTAGTTTACAGGCTCTGCTGTGCCTCATTGCTGCCTCCTCAGGTGACAGAAGAAATAGTCTGAGTTTTCTCCATACTTCCAGAACAATTCTCAGTGGTGCCTTCTCCTCCTCTGAAGAGAAAACCCCACTTCCTAAGGAGTAATCAAATCAAGCAGTCTTCACAGGGGAGCTGGCACTTGAGCGAGGCCTCAAGGGACTGGCAAGAGTCAGTCTGGTGAGATGAGACCATCACATGGGGACCACAGCATGAGTAATGGCTCAGCAGTAAGGACCCTGAGTCAGGCAGGAAGTCTAGGCAATAATACACCTGTGGGTGGAAACCACCAAGCACTTTCTGCAGGTTGAATACAGTGCCAAGCACAGCAGAAATGTCGCTTCATCTAAGCCTTATAAAAACTCTGAGAAGGATGCATAACTATCCCCATTCGGGGATGGGGAGATGGAGACTCAGAGAGTATGCTACCTTGCCTAAGATCACATAGCCACAGAGTCACTGAATCCCTGGGGATATTTGGACTGAAGTACTGAGCATCTTTTTTTAGATTAAACAAGTAAGTTTCTTTTGTTGTTTTTTATAAGTCGTCTGAAGGTGGGTGAATGCTGATGTTAGTTAGGTTGCTCAACAATGTCCTTAGGGACTAAGTCCATGTTTAACACTAGCTGCTTATCCTTGTGCTCATTGCCTCATGATCACAAAGTGGCTGCTACAGCCCCAAGCATCATGCCATATTGACAGTCTTAAGTACAATGGAAAACGTTGGGAGTATGAGCCTGGAGACACGAGAAGGATACAGAAGGTGTGTGACTAAGGTAGACATACTCAGCAATGCTTCTGCAAGGCTCAGCTCAGCCTTTGCATAAGAGATACTGAAGGAGACACTGAGAGAAAAATTCCCTTTAGTGTGCTCTTTTTTATCCAAAGATGCTTTTTGTTCTTTGTTGGTAAGCAACCAGTTTGGTAATGGGCAATTAAATGAAACATCCAGTTTTGTGGGGATCATGGAAGTTTTAGGGGCTGTCTGTCCTTTCACATCAGACTCCCCCCATCTCCTCTCAGCCAGGTGCTCTGAAGCATCTCTAAGTCTTGAATATTCAGCACTCCTCACTCTCTCTCCAACCCTTCACGATTTTCTGCTACCAGTTATGCTCAAAAAACCAGCCCAGACCTGCAGTCAACCACAGAAGGAAGCACAAGTCACATCAAAATGAAGAAAATGAATATTTTTTCAGAATTCTAAGAAAAACCTCCACTGTGGCTGGGGGCCCAAGACATTTCTCCAAGAAGATATCAGAGTCATGTCTAAACAGGAAGGACATCTGATGCAGCACTGTCTTCTAAAAGCAAACCCTGGGAAACAACATAAACGTCCACTAGGAGAGGGTTCAGCCACAATGAATTACTATACAGGATTTCAAAGACTGAGAGAAGTTTCTATATATTGACTAGGAAAGGTCTCCAGTCAGAATTTCACCTCCTGGGACTCCCCTGATGGTCCAGTGGCCAAGACTCCAAACTCCCAACGTAGGGGGTACACACTCAACCCCTGGTCGGGGAACTAGATCCCACACGCCACAACTAAGAGTTCCCATGTCACAACTGAAAAAGAGCTCCCATTCCACAGTGAAGTCCCATCTAAGACCCAGCACAGACAAATATGTTCCTTTAAATGATTTATTTATTTGTCTGCCAACGTAGGAGAAGCAGGTTTGATTCCCGGGTCAGGAGGATCGCCTGGAGGAGGAAATAGCAACCGACTCCAATATCCTTGCCTGGGAGATCCCATGGACAGATGAGCCTGGCCAGCTACAATTCATAGGGTCACAAAGAGTCAGACATGACTGAGCAACTGAGCATGCACGCAGTGAGTGAAAAAGAGGATTCATAAGGTTGCCAGGTAAAGGCAGGGTTGTATCAGAAGAAAGGTCACATTTAAACAAATTTCTCCTCTCCCTTTCAAAAATTCTACTTAAATAAAAAACGGAGTATAGGCAGAGTATACACTTCTTATGTTAAGCATCTCTAGTGATCCAAAGCTCAGTCACACGGAAACATTGACAAAAGTGTCCTTTAATCTCAGATGTATTTCACGGCAGTGGAGGGATCTCATTTGGTTGATAAGGTGAGTTCCTTTCAAAGACAAGTCTGGAGAGTGGATTAAAACAAAGCCTGGATGAGATGCTAAACACGAGAAAGGGAGACCAGCCCCTCAGCATCTCACACCGTGACAATTACACATTCAGGCGTGAAAACTGGGCCATCATTCTTGCCAAGCTAATCAGACAAATAAATGAGATATGCAAATATTTTTCAAAAGTCGACTCAATGACAACATTCTCATCAGGCAAAAAGTTAATAAGGAAAATAGGACCCATCAAGTCAACCCAGGGCCAGGGCCTATCATTCTGACTGCCTGACCTACGATACCCCCGGGAACGAACGTCAAGTTCGTCTAGGGCTGTCCCCAGAACAGACAGGCTCCAAGGCTCAGAATGGCCTCAGCTCAAAGGTCAGAGGTTGACCAAGCAAGAGGCAGGGAAGTCGCCAGCAGTCTAAGACGCTGCACTTGGAGGCTCCATGTCTAGTACGTTCTCCAGTGCAGCCGCAAAATCAAGCCACTGGGGCATCCCTGCTGGCGTCGGGGGTTGAGGGGATGGACCACATCCCTGGTTGGAGAACTGAGACCCCACACACTGCAGAGCACCTGAGCACGTGTGCTGCGACTACTGAGTCCATGCACTCTGGAGCCCAAGCTGGGCAACCAGAAGAGCCACCACGGCGAGGAGCCCACACACGGCAACTAGAGAGCAGCCTCGCAGCAGTGGCGGCCCAGCACAGCCAAAACTAGATAAATGAAAGAAAGGAAATAGTCTTTGGCAAGAAGAGTTCACGGGGATCCCTCTGGGGTGGGGTGGCACAACACTGCCCCACTCTCCATGAAATGTTTGCCTTTGCCAAGCTACTTCATTTCCCAGCCTCTGTCTTCTCGTCTGTAAAATGGGAATCACGGAAAAGCTGCCGCACACATTGGGTGAGAGAAGGCACTCTGAACGTCGCACAGCTGGCCCACTACAGGCATTCAGCACGTGCCAGTGCCCCTTCCTGGCTCCTGGAGCCCGAGAGCATGGAGGTGCTTGTGATGGCCAGGGGAGGTCACAGGGCTGGGCCAGTTCACAGGTATTTATTGGACAGCAGCTGGTGCTGCGTGAACCCCCTGCCCTCCAGGAGCTCACAGTCTAAAGGGCAATCAGAGAAGAGAAATCAGTTTGCCAGGAGCCAGCACAGGAGATCCCACCCAGGACTAGGTCATGTGGAGAGACCTGATGGGGTAAGGTGAGTCAGGTCTCAAGGGGTCCTCTGCCTGAGCATCTACCCCGAAACCAAAATCTGTTTACTGTCTGCTATACTATACTCTTCTGACATTACAGGGAGCTATCCCCAAACACCTTTCTCTGGAAAAAGTTAACTTAGAGCTCCAATTGGTCTCCTGCATATGAAAGGAGTGTCTCAGCTCAAATCCCTCTAATGGCTCTCTAACTTGCCTGACAAGCTCCCCCAGACTTTTACAACTACGCATGTGATTATTTACAGCCCCCCAACCTCAAGAGCTTAAAACATCTTAAAGATGTAGATAGAGCCCTTAAGAGCTAAGAATTATATCGGTGTAGATTTTCATTGTTGAGTTAATGTTTGCCACCAGCCCTCCATATCCTTTATCTTTTCGGCACCTGGGAGGATATTAATCAATGTAATCAGGATGCAGAAATAGGAATATAGTAGTTTTGATGTTAGCAATACTAGACTTTTGAGTTAATGAATTTCCTCTTTGTTATAAATCACTGTACTCCTCTTTCCTTGTTATAAATTGTTGTGTCCTTGCTATGTAAGAATGTAACCTTAATTAGTGCTTTCTGAGAGTGGCACCAGACTTTAGTAAGAACAACACTTTTAGGGCAAGTAAGTTTTCTGGTTGACGGACCCTTATCAAAAAAGGGCCATAAAATGCTAATAGGCCTCCTGGCCAGAAGATGATGTAAATCACCTAAGACCTGTGTATATAGCTAAGTATGCAGAGAGAAAACCTAGGCTCAATAAGGGTCAGGGCTGCTGACCTTGCATGACTTTGTATTATCCATTGATATCTATGTACTACTAAAAGTATAAAAGCTTTTCCTGGAAAATTAAAGGACAGACCAGTTTCTCGGGCCAATTCCTGGAAAGACTGGTTCCCCCATGTCTTCTTTTCTTTCTTACTCTATTTTCTGGCTGATTCCCACCTGGGGCATAGAGGCTAGCTGTGTCTACTTATTTGCCTGGGCTTCTAAGACCCATGCGAGAGGGAGCCCAAGGCGGGCCATCCTCTGCTATTCAAGTGGGCACCTGTGGCCTTACATAGACAGTTCAAGTCCCTTGTCTTGGGGCTTTATTGGCTTTCTATGTAAACCAAGGAATATATAGCCTCTTTCTCTCTTCTATTTCTTAACTGCAAACTCTTTCCTTATCTCTCTCTAAACCTATATATCTCTCTCACCACGCAGTCCCCACTTCGAATTACCCTGGATCCAACTGAGGCTGGTCGCCGACAACAGTTAACACCAGGGCTGAGATAAACCAGGTGCTGCACGAGTTCTATACCCAGAAAGGCAGCCACAAGGGCCTGAGGTCTCCTGGAGACCTAAAAGAACAGGTGAGCAGGAACAGGAGAGCCTGGGATGGTCAAGGGCACAGAAACGGTTTGTGCAGACCCAGGAGGCAGCAGCAGGCCGACTGCTGGACACTGAGATCAGTTCCTCTCCCTCAGAAAGAGTTCCCTAAACCCAGCCCCTCTGCAGTCTGGGGCCAGGGCTGCTCTCCAAGCTTTAAACCTATCACATGACCGCCCTTAGAAACCATCCTCAGCCCTGAGGTCATACACCCAGAACAGCACTATGGTCACACCAACAGTGTGTGGTCAGCCCCATGAGCCTCATCTGTTGGCAATCTGTAAGGGTGAGCTAGGGAGCGAATGAGCACTGCAGGAGACACAAACCAGAGTCTCCATGCAGATATACACTTGCCTGGGCTGCAGGCACCCTGGCGGGCAGGTCCCAAGGTCATGCAACAATGATCTGGGTACACACATAAAAATGGAGAATGCCCACTTTTGCTGCTTTAAGATGCAGATCAGAGTTCCCGTATCCACAATACAGCTAAAATACAGCATCTGATCTCCACAGAGCTGTCATCTGGACTGATTAATTTTGCACTAAAGATACCTTCCCTTCACCACGATATTCATCCATCCATCCATCCACCAAGTGCTTAACCAAGTCCAAAGCAGACAAGAGTGACCACAAAGACATAGGTCCTAATCAATCTCTGGAGGCTGACATTCCCAATGACCAGCCTGAAACTTTGAGGACCCTAGACAAGACCTACTTGCCCACTTCATGGCAAATAGAAGGGCACAAAGTGGAAGCAGTGACAGACTTTATTTCCTTGGCTCCAAAGTCATTGCAGACAGTGACTGCAGACATGAAATTAAAAGACGCTTGCTCCTTGGAAGGAAAGCTATGACAAACCTGGACAGCATATTAAAAAGCAGAGACATTATTTTGTCAACAAAGGTCCATATAGTCTAAGCTGATGTTTTTCCAGTAGTCCTGTATGGATGTGAGATTTGGACCATAAACAAGGCTGAGCACTGAAGAACTGATGCTTTCAAACTGTGATGCTGGAGAAGACTCTTGAGAGTCGTTTGGACTGCAAGGAGATCAAACTAGTCAATGCTAAAGCAAATCAATCCTGAATATTTATTAGAAGGACTGATGATGACGTTGAAGCTTCAATACTTTGGCCATCTGATGCAAAGAGACAACTCACTGGAAAAGACCCTGATGCTGGGAATGGTTGAAGGGAAAAGGAGAAAGGGGCAGTAGAGGATGAGATGGTTAGATAGCATCATTGACTCAACGGACAGGCATTTGAGCAAACTC
>SJYC01143447.1:0-12299 GCA_006408675.1 Madoqua kirkii
CAGCAGTGGCGGCCCAGCACAGCCAAAACTAGATAAATGAAAGAAAGGAAATAGTCTTTGGCAAGAAGAGTTCACGGGGATCCCTCTGGGGTGGGGTGGCACAACACTGCCCCACTCTCCATGAAATGTTTGCCTTTGCCAAGCTACTTCATTTCCCAGCCTCTGTCTTCTCGTCTGTAAAATGGGAATCACGGAAAAGCTGCCGCACACATTGGGTGAGAGAAGGCACTCTGAACGTCGCACAGCTGGCCCACTACAGGCATTCAGCACGTGCCAGTGCCCCTTCCTGGCTCCTGGAGCCCGAGAGCATGGAGGTGCTTGTGATGGCCAGGGGAGGTCACAGGGCTGGGCCAGTTCACAGGTATTTATTGGACAGCAGCTGGTGCTGCGTGAACCCCCTGCCCTCCAGGAGCTCACAGTCTAAAGGGCAATCAGAGAAGAGAAATCAGTTTGCCAGGAGCCAGCACAGGAGATCCCACCCAGGACTAGGTCATGTGGAGAGACCTGATGGGGTAAGGTGAGTCAGGTCTCAAGGGGTCCTCTGCCTGAGCATCTACCCCGAAACCAAAATCTGTTTACTGTCTGCTATACTATACTCTTCTGACATTACAGGGAGCTATCCCCAAACACCTTTCTCTGGAAAAAGTTAACTTAGAGCTCCAATTGGTCTCCTGCATATGAAAGGAGTGTCTCAGCTCAAATCCCTCTAATGGCTCTCTAACTTGCCTGACAAGCTCCCCCAGACTTTTACAACTACGCATGTGATTATTTACAGCCCCCCAACCTCAAGAGCTTAAAACATCTTAAAGATGTAGATAGAGCCCTTAAGAGCTAAGAATTATATCGGTGTAGATTTTCATTGTTGAGTTAATGTTTGCCACCAGCCCTCCATATCCTTTATCTTTTCGGCACCTGGGAGGATATTAATCAATGTAATCAGGATGCAGAAATAGGAATATAGTAGTTTTGATGTTAGCAATACTAGACTTTTGAGTTAATGAATTTCCTCTTTGTTATAAATCACTGTACTCCTCTTTCCTTGTTATAAATTGTTGTGTCCTTGCTATGTAAGAATGTAACCTTAATTAGTGCTTTCTGAGAGTGGCACCAGACTTTAGTAAGAACAACACTTTTAGGGCAAGTAAGTTTTCTGGTTGACGGACCCTTATCAAAAAAGGGCCATAAAATGCTAATAGGCCTCCTGGCCAGAAGATGATGTAAATCACCTAAGACCTGTGTATATAGCTAAGTATGCAGAGAGAAAACCTAGGCTCAATAAGGGTCAGGGCTGCTGACCTTGCATGACTTTGTATTATCCATTGATATCTATGTACTACTAAAAGTATAAAAGCTTTTCCTGGAAAATTAAAGGACAGACCAGTTTCTCGGGCCAATTCCTGGAAAGACTGGTTCCCCCATGTCTTCTTTTCTTTCTTACTCTATTTTCTGGCTGATTCCCACCTGGGGCATAGAGGCTAGCTGTGTCTACTTATTTGCCTGGGCTTCTAAGACCCATGCGAGAGGGAGCCCAAGGCGGGCCATCCTCTGCTATTCAAGTGGGCACCTGTGGCCTTACATAGACAGTTCAAGTCCCTTGTCTTGGGGCTTTATTGGCTTTCTATGTAAACCAAGGAATATATAGCCTCTTTCTCTCTTCTATTTCTTAACTGCAAACTCTTTCCTTATCTCTCTCTAAACCTATATATCTCTCTCACCACGCAGTCCCCACTTCGAATTACCCTGGATCCAACTGAGGCTGGTCGCCGACAACAGTTAACACCAGGGCTGAGATAAACCAGGTGCTGCACGAGTTCTATACCCAGAAAGGCAGCCACAAGGGCCTGAGGTCTCCTGGAGACCTAAAAGAACAGGTGAGCAGGAACAGGAGAGCCTGGGATGGTCAAGGGCACAGAAACGGTTTGTGCAGACCCAGGAGGCAGCAGCAGGCCGACTGCTGGACACTGAGATCAGTTCCTCTCCCTCAGAAAGAGTTCCCTAAACCCAGCCCCTCTGCAGTCTGGGGCCAGGGCTGCTCTCCAAGCTTTAAACCTATCACATGACCGCCCTTAGAAACCATCCTCAGCCCTGAGGTCATACACCCAGAACAGCACTATGGTCACACCAACAGTGTGTGGTCAGCCCCATGAGCCTCATCTGTTGGCAATCTGTAAGGGTGAGCTAGGGAGCGAATGAGCACTGCAGGAGACACAAACCAGAGTCTCCATGCAGATATACACTTGCCTGGGCTGCAGGCACCCTGGCGGGCAGGTCCCAAGGTCATGCAACAATGATCTGGGTACACACATAAAAATGGAGAATGCCCACTTTTGCTGCTTTAAGATGCAGATCAGAGTTCCCGTATCCACAATACAGCTAAAATACAGCATCTGATCTCCACAGAGCTGTCATCTGGACTGATTAATTTTGCACTAAAGATACCTTCCCTTCACCACGATATTCATCCATCCATCCATCCACCAAGTGCTTAACCAAGTCCAAAGCAGACAAGAGTGACCACAAAGACATAGGTCCTAATCAATCTCTGGAGGCTGACATTCCCAATGACCAGCCTGAAACTTTGAGGACCCTAGACAAGACCTACTTGCCCACTTCATGGCAAATAGAAGGGCACAAAGTGGAAGCAGTGACAGACTTTATTTCCTTGGCTCCAAAGTCATTGCAGACAGTGACTGCAGACATGAAATTAAAAGACGCTTGCTCCTTGGAAGGAAAGCTATGACAAACCTGGACAGCATATTAAAAAGCAGAGACATTATTTTGTCAACAAAGGTCCATATAGTCTAAGCTGATGTTTTTCCAGTAGTCCTGTATGGATGTGAGATTTGGACCATAAACAAGGCTGAGCACTGAAGAACTGATGCTTTCAAACTGTGATGCTGGAGAAGACTCTTGAGAGTCCTTTGGACTGCAAGGAGATCAAACTAGTCAATGCTAAAGCAAATCAATCCTGAATATTTATTAGAAGGACTGATGATGACGTTGAAGCTTCAATACTTTGGCCATCTGATGCAAAGAGACAACTCACTGGAAAAGACCCTGATGCTGGGAATGGTTGAAGGGAAAAGGAGAAAGGGGCAGTAGAGGATGAGATGGTTAGATAGCATCATTGACTCAACGGACAGGCATTTGAGCAAACTCCTGGAGATAGTGAAGGACAGAGGAGTCCTGTGGTGCATTCCATGGTACTGCAAAGAGTCGGGCATGCTTAGCAACTGAACAACAGCAACAAAAGGAAGTGTGAACACCTTTGGCTTGTTCAGTTTCACTGTGGTAGACAGAGACACTCAGAAATCATTCTGCTGGACTGAGCTCAGAGGTGAACACACTCAGTGAACAAAGGCACATGATAAACAGACCTTCTCCCCATAAAAGGACATTCAGTGTAAAGTCTGGAGCGGCCCATCTCCCCTCCCTGCTCCTGCTCCCAGTACACAACTGCTCAGAACCACAGTGACACAGGGCCATCAGGCAAAGATGGTGGTGCCCCTTGACAAAGTCAGGTCCCAGCTTGCAGTGGAAAGGAAGCCTGAATTCTGGCCCCACCACTAACCATTCAGCATCTGCCAAGCCCCAATTTGGGAGGATTCTCCATGTTCTTCAATGTAGACAGTGAATTATTTTGCATCTTTGGTTTGGTTTACCAAAGCAAACATAACTGTGAGCCAAAGTGGTCCGAAGATGACAGGAAGCACAGTCTAAGCTGAACTCAAAGGACCTCTTGCTTGAGGATGACTAAGCAACCCAGCGTGAGTCAGGGCTGGACTCCAGCACCAGAGTGCTGCAGCGGGGGACCCAGAAAACTCCAGACAAGCTGTCACCTCTTTCTGCATCTCAGTTTTCCCAACTAGAAAATGGGAATCACAACAGCATCCATCTTACAGGACTGCTGTTTCAATTAAAACAAACCAACAATGATGGGGCTTCCCTGGTGGTTCAGAGGCAAAGTTTGTACCTGCCAATGCAGGAGACATGGGTTCGATCCCTGGTCAGGGTAAATCCCACACAGTGTGGGGACAGTTAAGCCCATACACCAAAACTACTGAGCCTGTGCCCTGGAGCCTGGGAGCTGCAAGTGTGGAGCCTGAACATTCTAGAGACTGTGCTTGGCAAAAAAAGAATCCCTAAAGAGTGGCCTGCCCGTGCTCTCCACAAGTAGAGAAAAGCCCACTCAGTAACGAAGACCCAACACAGCCATATAAATACAGAAATAAAGCTATGTTTTTAAAAGAGACGTATTAAAAAAAAAAAGTGAAGTTAACTCACTAATTTCAATAATATATTTTATATATCCAAAATTCTATTTCAAAATACAATCAGTATAAAACTGTTGATATATTCTTTGTTTATACCGAGTCTTCAAAATCCAGTGTGTCTTTTACACAGTAACAGGAAAAATAATAATTAATTGGATCAGAGAAAAGCCTTGTAATTAATGTGATTACCAACAATTTACAACACACAAATATTCTTTAGGAAAAAAAAATGTGTTTAGCCCTCAAACCAATAAATAAATTTTTTAATATCTCAAAATAAATAAAAATAAATAAAAAAGACATATAAAAGGCTCAGAATATGTCCTTCAAACAGGGAGGCACTGGATGGATTCCTCAGCTGGGACAAGGGAATGAGTGATGAAACACGGTGGGAGGGAAAGGCATGCAGTCCTGTACCAGCGCCTGTGCTACAGGGAGCATCGAGTTTCAGGTGGAAAATTTCCTAAGGACAGCAAACCATCCATCCATCATCCACGTCTGACCTTCCAGGTGGCACAGACAGTACTCCCCAGAGGCAGACAACAGGGCTCCCGTGGAGAGAGGGGCTCCCTGCAGCTGCGGCCCTAGGTGAACAGGCTGCTGCAGAAACTGAGGCAGGCTAGCCCCTCTCAAGCAGGACCCAGGCCCAAGCTGGGATCGGTCTGCACGGACAACGGCATCCCTCATTCCCTCACAACTCCCACAGCCACACCCAGGGATTGAGGAGCCTGGGGCTTCCCACAAGCTTGACTCAGCCTCCGATGACTTACGCTTCCTCAAAGGCTTCCCTGGTGGCTCAGTGGTAAAGAATCCACCTGCAGTGCAGAAGGTGCATGTTGGATCCCTAGGTCGGGAAGATCCCCTGGAGGAGGAAATGGCAACCCACTCCAATATTCTTGCCTAGAAAATCCCATGGACAGAGGAGCCTGGTGGGCCACAGTCCATGTGGTCGCAAGAGTTGGACACAACTGAGTGACTAAACCACTATACACACATAGTTTTACACACATTACATACACACACACACACACACACATATATAACGGCAATAACACTGCAAACAAACACTGTAAATCAACTATACTTCAATATTTAAAAATAAATAATAAAAAAAGATAATCCACATCCTATTTATAGTCTTGATCTTGAGTCCAACGATTATTAGGCTGATGAATTCCAATTCTCCTTATATTGACCACTTTGTAAAAAAGCAACAGTCACAATTGATAGGAAGCTAAACTAAGGAGAACAAAAAGTCCCAGCCAATTCTTAGAGAAGTAAACAAAATGTAAAGGGGAGACATCTGCAAACATTATTGGTATTTGTCGTCCTCTGGTGGTCAGCCTCAAGAAATGTCCACATCAGAAAATCTTGGAAACTGTATTTTACAGATAGTCCCTCTACCAATCATTCAAGCCCGTGCGCTCATCCTGTGGGGACGAGAGGCCCACGCTCTCTCATCCAGGCCCGTGCGCTCATCCTGTGGGGACGAGAGGCCCACGCTCTCTCATCCAGGCCCATGCGCTCATTCTCAGCATTTGAGCCAGTCCTGCTACTCAGCTCCCCATGCCATGCATGTATGTAAAGTGTGTGAAGATGCTAAAGAAAGAATAACTGCAACCTGTGTAGAACAAGATGAGCTTATGACCCTGCCCCCTCGGGACACATACAACGCATCTAACAGACAACTGACACGGAGGAGCCCATCTTCACCTCTCCAGCACCACTCTTTGTGTGAAGAGATGACGGGACTCCCCTGGTGGCTCAATGGTAGGACTCTGCACTCCCAGTGAAGGGGGCCCAGGTTTGATCCCTGGTCAGGGAGCTAGAGGGGCTTCCCAAGTGGCTCAGCAGTAAAGAACTCAACTGCAATGCAGGAGATTTGGGTTTGATCCCTGGGTTGGGAAGATCCCCTGGAGAAGAAAATGGCAACATTCTTACCTGCAGAACCCCATGGACAGAGGAGCCTGGTGGGGGCGGGCTGAAGTCTGTGGGGTCACAACTGAGTATGCATGCAGGGAGCTAGATACCACGAGCTGCAACTAAGACCCAGAACAGCCAAATAAATTTTTTTTAAGTGCCAAGAGAATAAACATCCGCAACTTCAGTTTACCAGTTCCAATAGAACACACATTTGTGGGTACCACATATCTTCAAAACATTACTCCAGGGAACCCATTTCCTCCTCTCTATTCCACCCTTTTTATGCCACACTGTTTGAAGGGGCAGAGGTCTCACCATGCTCATTATCACAGTGTTTCCACCTCCTTCCAAACCTATTCATTTCAGTCCCCACCTTGAAGCTCTTAGACTCACACGGCCCTACAGAGATACCCCTTATTCTAGCCTACTGCTGGAAGAGAGCTGGCTCTGCAGTAGGCTGTATGCTTCTGGCCTCTCCCGACACACCCCTGCCTGGGGAGGTTTTTCTAATATGTGATGTCGATTCAGTGAGTGGCTGCTTTTTTCAAGAATATTCACAGCTCCCATTAACTACTAAATCATAAGGGAACTGATCATCACTGTGTTCAGAGTCTTTGCAGTAGAATGGGTGAGCTGGCGGATGATGGATAAGATGTTCGTGCATGCTAAGTTACTTCAGTCGTGTCCATCTCTTTATGACCCCATGGACTGTAGTCCACCAGGCTCCTCTGTCCATGGGATTCTCCAGGTAAGAATGCTGGAGGGCTTGCCATGCCCTCCTCTAGGGGATCTTCCGGAACCAGGGACTAAATGTGCATCTCGTGTCTCCTGCACTGGCAGGTGGGTTCTTTACCACTAGCATCCCCTTTCTTCCTTCTTTCTCCCTCTCTCCCTTCCTTCCACCCATGTGTGTACTCATACATATACCTATCCAGCAACACACTCATACATTCACCTGTCCATTCATCTGTCTGTCTGTTCATTTCTTCATCCACCCACCCCCCCATCCTTCCACCCACCCATTTATTTACCTCCCACCTTTTCACTCATCTGGGCTTTCCAGGTGGTGGAATTAAACAGACAAAAATCTGATAGCTTCCTAGTGCTAAGTGTGTTAGTCACTCAGTCATGTCTGACTCTTTGCAACCCCATGAACTATAGCCCACGAGGTTCCTCTGTCCATGGGGATTCTCCAGCCACACCCTCCCCCAGGGGATTTTCCTGACCCAGGGATTGAACCCAGGTCTCTTGCATTGCAAGTGGATTCTTTACCATCTGAGTAGTAGCCACAGAAATTAAAATTATGAATATAAGAGGACTGAGTGAGCTTCACCACAGGGAAGGGAGTCACAACATCTGGTTCAAGGTCAACAGAGCAGATAGGATGTCAGTTACACTCTGAAATGAGCTCCCCAGCCCTGGCCCATGACTGAGGCACAAAAGCATGGCGTTACAGGGCTGGATGCAGGAACCAGACACTGGGGAAGAGAACCCTGATGTCGGGGATATTTCTGGGGATGGCTTCCTTCGTAGCTCAGCTGCTAAAGAATCCACCTGCAATGCAGGATACCCCAGTTTGATTCCTGGGTTGGAAAGATAACCTGGAGAAGGATAGGCTAGCCATTCTAGTATCCTTGGGCTTCCCTGGTGGCTCAGATGGTAAAGAATCTGCCTGCAATGTGGGAGACCTGGCTTCAACCCCTGGGTTGGGAAGATTCCCCTGGAGGAGGGCACGGCACCTCACTCTGGTATTCTTGCCTGGAGTATCCCCATGGACAGAGGAGCCTGGAGGGCTGCAGTCCATTGGGTCACAGAGAGTTGGACATGACTGAGCACAGGCATTAGAACCTGGGGGGAGTGAACACTCCAAGACCAGACCAGACAGCAGCAGGGGCCCAAAGCCTACTCTGCCTCGTGTTCACCCAAGAGATGGCACCACCTCACCTTCGTGGATCAACAGCTGCCTCCATCCCAGGAGACTTAGCGGCCCCCAGCCTCCTCCTCTTTGCTGTTCCAATCCCCCATGAACCATCAGGTCTTGGAAAGGTCGTTCAAGGACATAGGGTCCCAGCTCCTGTCAGTAGAGGAGAAGGGCTCTTGGAAAGGCTTCTCCAGTGGCCCCGTGATACAGACCAAAGGAGACCAGGCAGGAGACGTAAGTTCAGTCCCGGGGTCAGGAAGACCCCCTGGAGAAGGACACGGCAGCCCACTCCAGCATTCCTGCCTGGGAAACCCCAGGGACAGTGGAGCCTGGTGGGCTACGTCCATGAGTCTGCAAAAAGCTGGACATGACTAGCAGACTAGACAACGACTCCCTGAACAAGAACCACCAAAATCAAAGGCAGCTAGTGGATGCCCACCTCAGATAGGTTCCTTTACCTCCTCAGTTTCCCCATATGTAAAATGAGGAGATGGATGGAGCCCTCTCAGAGTTGTTTGAGGAGAAACGAGTAAAGACCTGTGAAGCATGTAGCATGGGCATGGCTTATAGGAAGCAAGGGGTTTGGGGGGCATTGTTTTTTATCTATTTGGCTGTGCCAGGCCCTAGCCATGGCATGTGGGATCTCTGATCTCCATTGCAGCATGTGAACTCTTAGTCATGTGAGATCTAGTTCCCCAACCAGAGAACAAACCCAGCCCCCTGCATTGGGAGCTCAGAGACCTAGCCACTGGACCATCAGAGAAGTCCCAACACCTATCTATTCTGGGCAGCCATTCTCCAAGAATGGTTCCGGACCAGTAACCACAGCATCACCTGGAGCCTTGGTGGAAAGGCAGATTCTCTGGCCCCATCACCAGGAACCCTGAGGATGGGCCCCAGCTGTGGAGTAACACCTACTTAAAGGATGAGGGAGACTCTCATAAGATAAGTCTAAGCATAAGACTTATCTTATGCTAAAATATTATTGTTGTTGCCAAGACTGACTATTCACAACCCCACAGACTGCAGCACAACAGGCTTCCCTGTCCCTCTCCCAGAGTTTGCCCAAGTTCATGCCCATTGCATCAGAGATGCTATCCAACCATCTCATCCTAAAATGCTAAAATACTACTTCCCTGCAAAATCAACCCCAAACTCTGAGCTCGATCTCATGTGTGTTTCTCACTCCTCCTCTGCCTCCCAACTCACAATGACTTTCCCTAGATTCCTCCCTCCTTCAGAAAAGGCTCCCCAGCATGCCCCTCCACTTCAGCTGCAGAATTCAATCAATGTGTCCTCCCCAATCCCTGTCAAATGTCTTAGCTTCCTTTCCTCTAGTCCCTGCTAATAATTTAATCGGACATGGCATCTGGGGGCACAATTGACAGCATGGCTATTACAGCAAGTCTTTAAGAGAGATCTGAAAGGACTGAGAAATGTGACAAAAATGAGAGACACCATGGGAACGGGGGAAAAGACACCTGGGCAGAGTTTTAAAGCAGCAGGCACGCCCGGCCTCGAGCAAACAGAGAGCTGTGGTGACAGTTTTCTAACACAGGCAAAATGAGCGTCGGAGAAAGTGACCCATTCTCTACTCATCAGCAAGTGCAGGGCAAGCAGGACTGTCTGAGGTTTCCCCTGAGATATCATCTGTCCCGTGGTTGAGCCATGAGAGAGGAGGAGCTGCCAAGAGAGGCGAGGTCATTCTCATCCAAGAGGCTCGCGATGAGATCACAATGGCCTGGGTCCATTAGGGACAACACACCAGCAGAATCTGGACCCCTCAGGTCTGAGCCCATCCAGCTGTGCAATGGGCCTCCCCTCACCTGGAAAACCTGCCTCCCGCACAGAGCAGGTGCCGGCTCATCACCGCTGTGTCTCATCACTCACACACGTCCTTACTCAGGCTGCACTATGATCAGAAGGCCCATTTCACAGATGAAGAAAGTGAGGCTTAAAGAAGGTTACCAGGACTTCCCTGGTGGCTCAGAGGCTAAGAATCAACCTGCCAATATAAGAGACTCAGGTTGGATCCCTGGTCTGGGAAGATCCCACATGTGGAGCAACTAAGCCCGTGCCCCACCACTCTGTGGCATGTGGGATCTTCCCAGCCAGCGCGCTGGAGCCAAGGAGCCTACTCAGGCCACTACTGAGCCCAAGTGCTGCAACGACTGACGCCTGCTTGCCTAGAGCCAATGCTCAAAGCGAGAGAAGCCACCGCAATGAAAATCCCATACATTGAAACTAGAGAAAACCTATATGCAGCAACAAAGACCCAGTGCAGTCAAAAATAATACATACATCAAAGTTAATTTAAAAAATTCTTAAGTTGATTCTCTCCCCAAAGCACCCCTCCAGTGCCCCATCTCCACCACCTTATGCTAGCCACCCTGGGAGTCCACCACTGGCCTGGGTGAGCTGACCGGCCCCTGGCAGTACAGACATCCTTGCCACAGCATCGCCCACTCCAGCATAGGGCTCCCAGAGCACCTTTACAACCACGAACCAGTGTATGGCTTTAATATTCAGCAGCATACCCCTCTGAGGGGCCCAGAGGCTACCGTGATCCGAGGAGCTCTCGTGCAGTCACAGCGGCCGTCACAGCACGAGGGAACCCTGAGCAGATTTCTGCCCTGTCTTCTCTACAGTGCAATTCTAGGCACATCTGCTTTCTCAGCTTTTGCCTTCTGGAGTCTGAGAAGTAGCTGAAACGGTGTCTATCCCAGACGCGGGAGAAGTATTTATTTTATTTATCTGTATCTGACAGCACTGGCTCTTTGTTGCTATGTGCAGCCTTTCTCTAGCTGCACTGACTGGTGGCTCCTCTCCAATTGTGGTGCGAGAGCCTCTTCCTGCAGCAGCTTCTCTTGGTGCGGGCACAGGCTCCGGGCGCAAGGGCTTCAGCAGCCATGGCTCCCGGGCTCTAGAGCACAGGCTCGATCGTTGAGGCACCAGGCTTAGTTGCCTCGAGGCACGTGGGATCTTTCCAGACCAGGGATCCAATTCACGTCTCCTGCACGGGCAGGCTGATTCTTTGCCACTGGCCCACCAGGAGAGGTACCGGGTTGGCCAAAGGCTCTTTCAGGTTTTTGTGTTTGTGTAACATCGTACAGAATGAACTTCATGGCCAGCCCAATTTTCCCTCTGTGCTTTGCTGCTGGACCAGCGCCCTGGAGTCACTCCTGGGCCCACATCCTGAGGTTCTCCTGGAGCCTCACCAACTCGTTGGTTCAGCTGAGACCCACCGGGCCACTCCAGACCTGGGTCTTCAGAACTAAACACGCACCTCACCCACTTTAAAGAGCCAGTGAGAGTAAGCATAGAAGCAGCACCCACAAGCAGGCCGGCAGTCATCAGCTCAGGAATGAGTATCACAGCTGCACCCACAGTGGGGAAGAGCACCACGGGGGCGGAGCATGGCCAGGCAGGCTTGTGAGCCACGCAGACCCGGCAGAAGGGAGGAAGGGAAGGTTTTCCTGCTTGCTATTCCTGACGCCAGGCCTGGGGTCAAGTGAACGGAACTTATCCCTTCAGTGGAGAAGCCGGGTGCCAGCCACACATGCATAGTCACTTGATGGGGGCCAGCATGAGGAACTCCGCCCATGGCAAAGGTCATGAGGAAAGGGGCTTCGGCATACGCAAAGGTGTGACCAAGTCTCAGGAAATTCCCCTGCTCCCCAGCATCTAACCCCAAAACCAGAGTCTGTCCTGTACTCTCACCTACGGGGCGCTCTCCCCCATAACCATTTCTCTCCAAGAAGGAGTAAATGTGCAGCTCCAAGGCAGTAAAAATTCCTGGGCATGACTAGAGTGTTTCAACTTACTGGACTCCTCTGAAGGTTATCTAGCCTGCCTGTATAGGTTCCTCCGGCCACAACAGCCCTCCAACCATGAGAGGCATGAGATGTTTTTGACTTACTAAAGGCAAATTCTTTTGGAAGGTTAGAAATTATTAGTATAGTGGGTTGGTTGGGAATTATATTGATAAAGGGTTTCTTCAATTGTTGTGTTAATAATTGCTGCTAATTCCCTGCCCTAGGTGGGACAAGGGCGTCTCAGGTTAAACCTCTCTGTGGACACGTTTGTTTACTACCTTTCAACCATAAACAGCACAGAGAGTTTTGGAGTATTCTGAGAATCTTAATTCACATAGGACTTTTTCTTGTTGTTGAGTCAATGAT
>SJYC01143448.1:21-13509 GCA_006408675.1 Madoqua kirkii
TAACCAAGTTATTCGGCCTCTTTTTCTCTGCTAAATTCCTAGTCCCTCTCTATCTGTAATTAAATAAGTTTTTCCTAGGACGCCTACTCCGTCCCCACCTTCGAATCACCCTGGATCCACCGGGGCGGGACCCCGGCAGTCACTGGTATCTCAATGCTCCGCCCAGCTTCCCCCTGCTCAGAGGAGCCTAAGAGAGGAAAGAAATGGGAAGGAACCAGAGAGCGGGCAGTGCTGCACTCTGGAGGAGGCAGCTTGCGGAGTGCTCTCTCCTGGCTGCTGTTTCCAAGTCAGAGTATAGCAGAGGTGGGGAAAGGGGGGGTGAGAGTGGCTCCTGGAGGTCTGACCTCATGGTCCTGCCTGTGACAGTGACGGTCACATGTCGAACAGACGTGCGAGCTCAACAGTCCCTGATGGACTCAGCCACGACACACAGGCTGTTATCCACTAGTCAGCTCTTAACTGCTTTTCCAGAAGATGTGCTCCTTCCGAAGGACCTATTCTCCAGGCGCCCACCTTTAGTGGCCTGTTGCTGTAAGGACCAGGCTCCACCCACCGTAATCCACAGCATACATGTGGATGTAGAGGGATGGTGAGAAGGCTGCAGAAAGTTCTCTGTGTAGAGCTCACTGGTACGCACTAGCATTTAACCAGCAACCCAAGCCACCTTGCACCCACTGTGGCTCAAGAAGCTCAGCTCCTGCCACTGTTACCAGCTCTGGAACACGTGGAGAGCAAACACTGGGAGAAACTAGTCAGTTACCTTCATAGAGCCCATGGCTTGGAAAGCCACAGGAGTCTGGAAGGGGTCAGCGCCGCCAGCATCGCATTGAATCTCGCACTCTTGTCCTTAATGGGGGAGTGGTACTGCCCATCTGGAGCCACAGAACCGAACCTGCAGTGGGGGTGTGGAAGAGAGAGGTGGGGTGAGTGTAGGAGGAGGACGTCATGCCTGGAAATGAAGGCAGGTGGCTCCCACAGGCACACACAGCGAGGTCACACAGGAAGCTCCCAGTCCTGGAACCTCCCTCCCAAGACAGCAGAGTGGGGGGCAGGACAAGTGCCTCCCCAGGAGACGCTGAGAGAGGCTAAGTCATGGAAAGTAAGGGCCGACATCCTGCCACTACCATTCTGCAACTCACTGGTGGCCCCAGACAAAGAAAGCATGAGGACTGCCATCATTAACCCAACTCTGCAGCCTGGCAGCCAATCCACAGTTTTGTTGTTGAGATATAAATCAGTACACCATAAACTCCATCCTTTTAAACTGTTCAATGGTCTTTAGTATATTCACAAAGTTGTACAACCATGACTACTATCCGGTTCCTAAACACTTCATCACCCCAAAAGAAGCCCCATGCCATTAGCACTCACCTCCCAGATTCCCGACCCTTTTGGGCCTGGCAGCTATTCACCTCTTTGCTAACTCCCTGGATCTAACTCTGGACAGTTCGTGGAAGCGGTGTCATACAACATGTGCTCTCCGCGCTGGGTCTTCACCGCTGCGCGCAGGCCTCCTCCAGTTGCGGCGGGCAGGGCCCCTCTCTGGCTGTGGTGCACAGGCTTCCCACCGCAGTGGCTTCTCCTGTTCCAGAGCACAAGGTCGAGACCGGGGGCTCAGCAGTTGTGGCACGTGGGCTCCGCTGCCCCGTGGCAGGTGGGATCTTCCCAGACCAAGGATCGAACCCGTGTCCCCTGAACTGGCAGGTGGATTCTTTACCACTGGGCTACTGGGAAGTCTGACTTTAAACTTTTTAAGACTCTTTTCCCAATTGACACCACCAGTTTACATCTCCACCAGCAACAGATGAGGGCTCAATTTCTCTAAATCTTAGCCAACACTTGTTATCATCTGTCTCTTTTATTATAGCTGTGAAATGAGTACAAACTGGTACTTCATTGTGGTTTTTTAATTGGCATTTCCTTACTGACACTGATGTTGAACATCGCTACATGTACTTATTAGCTATCTTCTGTATCTTCTTTGGATAAATGTCTATTCCCATTTTTTGCCCATTTTTCTGTTGGGTCATTTGTCTTCTAATTGTTGAGCTGTAATATGGTTCCTTTTATAGTCTGGATATTAGGTTCTTATATATGATTCACAAATATTTCCTCCCATTCTGTGGATGTCTTTTCACTTTCTTCATACCGTCCTTTGCTGCACACGTTTTTCAGATTTGGGTGAAGTCCAGGTTGTCTATTTTTGCTTCGGTTCTTTGTGCTTTTGCTGTCATATCTCATAAATCATTGCCTAAACAAGGTCACAAAGATTTACACCTATGTTTTCTCTTATGAGTTTTATAGTTGTAGCTCATATTTAGAGCTGTGATCCATCTTCTGTTAATTTTTGTACATCATAGGTGGTAAAGGTCTAAGTTCATGTATTTGCATATGGATATCCAGATGTTCTAGCACCATTTGTTGAGAAGACCTTTCTTTCCCCATTAAATTACCTTGCCACCCTTGCTGAATATCAACTGACCATAAAGACTAGAATTTAGATCCTCTATTCTATTCCATTCTCCATACATCTAGCCTTATGCCAATACCACAGTGACCTAGTAACTGTAGGTTTGTAGTAATTTTTCAAATCAGGAATGTGAGTCCTCCTACTTTTTTTTTCATTATCAAGATTATTTCGGCTACTCTGAGTGTCTTGCATTTCCATCTGAATTTTAGGACTAGCTTCTCAATTCCTTCAAAAAACAGCAGTTGAAATTTTGATAAGGATTTCACTAAATCTGTATATCTATTTACAAAACCCATTTTTGATCAAGTGATAAACCAACACCCCCAAGTGTGTTGCCTCTGCTGTTTTGTAGTATTTGGGGGGGGGGCTATACCAATAGAATAGTTTTCAATCAGATCTTATCAAAGAATGTTGTATACACTTTCATACCGTCTGCAGACCTTGGAGCCCACTGTCGTTTTTCTTTCTGATTAAATCTGACTTTCTAATCTGCATTGGATAAATGCTAAACCAGTTGGTTGAAGCTCTAATAGAGGACTATCCAGTCCACTAAGATCCCATCTGGGTGAGTAAGAGATAAGACACTCCACATCTACAGCTTCTCTTACCCCTGCCCCATCTCTGAGAGTGGAGCGATGCTGCTAAGTGACAGGAAATGTGCATTGAAGGCTGCTGATCCTCAGACCTGCTGGCATGGGCACTGGTTGTTTCTGAGGGGCCTGGGGGCTTCACCTACTAGGATCCCTATAACATGTGCTTGTTGTTTACATTTTGTACGTGTGTGCTTAGTCACTCAGTCGTGTCCATCTCTTTGCAACCCCATGGACTGTGTCCCACTAGGCTCCTCTGTCCCTGGGATTATCCAGGCAAGAACACTGGAGTGGGTTGCCATTTCTTCCTCCAGGGTATACTCTTCACCCAGGGATTGAATCAGGTCACCTGTGTTGCAGGCAGATTCTTTACTCTCTGAGAGACAAGGGAAGCCCCTGTTTCCATTTTATTTCCTAACAATTCACAAGGAGAAAAAAGTTAACAAACAGAATTTGGTTCATTTTAAGTTTGTTTTGCCCATTATTTTATTTAAACTTTTTATATCTGTGACATACATTTGCTGGCAAGAACTTGAAGGCAACAGAAAAGAGTACAATGTTCAAGGAAAATCTATAGGAAAGCAGGGACCAAGACTGATGGCTTGTATTTTCACAGATTTAAATATCACTGTAGTTCAGGATTTTTACTGGATGCATGAAAAGATGCTGAGAAAAGTAAAAGTAACTGGTGTTTCTTAGCCTGCATTAAGCATTGTGAATGCCTGGGCTCCACATCTGGAATGCACTTGTAGAACTGCATTCACCTCATTGGAATGCACCTTGATCTCACTGAGGGATGCTGGGAAATGACACTAAACACTTGTGACACTGGGCTTCCCTGGTGGCTCAGTGGTAAAAAAAAAAAATCCGCCTGCCAAGCACGAGATATGAATTCGATCCCTGGGTCAAGAAGATGCCCTGGAGAAGGAAATGGCAACTCACTCCAGTATTCTTGTGTGGAAAATCCCACAGACAGAGGATCCTGACAGGCTACAGTCCATGGGGTTGCAAAAGAGCTGGATACAACTTAGCAACTAAACAACAACAACCTATGACATTATTCACCCAGTCAGTTCAGTTCAGTTGCCCAGTCATGTCCAACTCTTTGCAACCCCATGAACCACAGCACGCCAGACCTCTCTGTCCATCACCGGCTCCTGGAGTCCACCCAAACTCATGTCTATTGAGTTGGTGATGCCATCCAATCATCTCATCCTCCCTCATCCCCTTCTCCTCTTGTCCTCAATCTTTCCCAGCATCAGGGTCTTTTCCAGTGAGTCAGCTCTTCCCATCAGGTGGCCAAAGTATTGGAGTTTCAGCTTCAGCATCAGTCCTTCCAATGAATACCCAGGACCGATCTCCTTTAGGATGGACTGGCTGGATCTCCTTGCAGTCCAAGGGACTCTCAAGAGTCTTCTCCAACACCACAGTTCAAAAGCATCAATTCTTCAGTGCTCAGCTTTCTTTATGGTCCAAGTCTCACATCCATACATGACCCCTGGAAAAACCACAGCCTGGACTAGACGGACCTTTGTTGACAAAGTAAGTCTCTGTTTTTGAATATGCTATCTAGGTTAGTCATAACTTTTCCTTCCAAGGAGTAAGCATCTTTTAATTTCATGGCTACAGTCACCATCTGCAGTGATTTTGGAGCCCCCAAAAATAAAGTCTGACACTGTTTCCACTGTTTCCCCATCTATTTCCCATGAAGTGATGGGACCAGATGCCATGATCTTCTTTTTCTGAATGTTGAGCTTTAGGCCAACTTTTTCACTCTCCTCTTTCACTTTCATCAAGAGGCTCTTTAGTTCTTCTTCACTTTCTGCCATAAGAGTGGTGTCATCTGCATATCTGAGGTTATTGATATTTTTCCCAGAAATCTTTATTCCAGTTTATGCTTCTTCCAGCCCAGCACTTCTCATAATGTACTCTGCATATAAGTTAAATAAGCAAGGTGACCATATACAGCCTTGACGTACTCCTTTTCCTATTTGGAACCAGCCTGTTGTCCCATGTTCAGTTCTAACTGTTGCTTCCTGACCTGCATATAGGTTTCTCAAGAGGCAGGTCAGGTGGTCTGGTATTCCCATCTCTTTCAGAATTTTCCACACTACTAGTTATAATAGCCTCCAAAGCTGAAAGAGGGTACCTTATCTCCTGCCATCCACAAAGGAGGCAGTTTTATGTTTTATGATAACAACAAAAAAAAATTTAAGGGAAATAACCTAAATACCCAAAAATAAGGGACTGATTATATAACTTACAGGTAATTTATTTAACAGCTTATGATGGCGATATTAAAAATGGTAATGCCTATGTGTATTTCAGGCTTCCCTGGTGGCTCAGACAGTAAAGAATCTGTCCACAATGCAGGAGACCTAGGTTCAATCCCTGGGTCAGAAAGATCCCCTGAAGAAGGAAATGGCAACCCACTCCTGTACCCTTGCCTGGAGAATTCCATGGACAGAGGAGCCTGACAGGCTACAGTCTATGGGGGTCTCAAAGAATCAGACACAACTGAGCAACTAACATTTTCTATGTGTTTTTACTGTTGCATAGAAACTTTGGACATATTTGTTAAACAGAAACTACAAGTTATAAAAAAAAAATAGAATTTCTAAGTGGATCTCATTCAGTAAAAATCAAACATCTCTCTGTTTCTTTAGTATATACTCAGAGAAAAGTCTAAAATGTTAGACACAAAAGTGTAATAAACATTGTGGCTAGATGATCAAGCCAGTACATCCTAAAGGAAATCAACTCTGAATATTCACTGCAAGGACGGATACTGAAGCTGAAGCTCCAATACTTTGGCCACCTGATGCGAAGAGCTGACTCACTGGAAAAGACCCTGATGCTGGGAAAGACTGAGGACAGGAGGAAAAGGGGATGATAGATGAAATGGTTGGATGGCATCATTGACTCAATGGACATGAGTTTGCACAAACTCCCAGAGATAGTGAAGGAGGGTGAAACCTGGCGTCCTGTAGTCCATGGGGCTGCAAAGAGTTGGACACAACTTAGCAACTGAACAACAACAAAGGTGATAGTACTGGGGATAATTTTAAATTTTCTTTTATTTGTTTATCCACCTTTCCTGATTAGTAAAACTGTAAAAGTGTTATAAGGAGACAGCTGGATGTAAAGCCCATGAGACCTAGGAAGCAGGCCTGGGAGGCAAGGAGCTCATAGCTGCAGCAAGTCTGAGCTCAGGAGGCAGCTACTCACTTATCCAGCAGGTTCTCCCTCGGTATCCGAACACTGTCAAATCTCAGAATCCCATTATCCACACCATGTAGACCTAGAGAGAACAGACAAGAAATGGAGCTGCAGGTGGGACAAGTTTATGAGCATCAGAAATACTGCCCCATGGGACTTCCCTTCTGGCGCAGTGGCTGAGTCTGCACTCCCAGTGCAGGAGGCTCAGGTCTGATCCTTGGCCAGAGAACTAGAGCTGGCATGCCACAGCTAAGAGTTTGCACGTTGCTGGTGCCATTCAGTCATGAAGTTGTGTCTGACTCTTTGCGACCCCATGGGCTGCAGCACGCCAGGCTTCCCTGTCCTCCACTATCTCCTACAGTTTGCTCAAGTAGAGTTTGTATGCTACAGTTAAAAGATCCCACATGTTGTAACTAAGACCTGCTGCAGCCAAATATATAAACACATTTCTAAAAAAATATACACCAAGACAGTTCAAAAATAGTTACACCATGCCTGCCACTTTCTCGGTTGGACCTCACTGAAATGCAAAGCCCTTCCTGCACTTCCAGAATCGTGCCTGCTTTCTTATCTGGGGTGAGGATGCCGTCTGCTTGTTTCCACGCAGTGTGGTGCCTGTCTCTCCAGCTGCCTCCTCACTAATGAGAACGGAGGAGGGAGTGCTGGACCTTCCAGGCCTCAGCTGGGGCCACAGCTGTCTGCCTGGGCAGTGGCTAAGGCTGGAGAGGGGAGAATTCTAGGCAGCCGAGAGATTATCTGACTGAACATACAGAAGCAGCAAAGCTCATTGAGCCCCACCAGTGACCCCAAACTCAATTTCTCCTTCTTCCCAATGCTTCCTCCTCAGAACACAGGATGAATCTGCAATGCTGCTGCTGCTGCTAAGTTGCTTCAGTCATGTCCGACTCTGTGCGACCCCATAGACAGAAACCAGCCAGGCTCTCCCGTCCCTGGGATTCTCCAGGCAAGAACACTGGAGTGGGTTGCCATTTCCTTCTCCAATGCATGAAAGTGAAAAGTCAAAGTGAAGTCGCTCAGTCGTGTCCGACTCCTAGCAACCTCATGGACTACAGCCTACCAGGCTCCTCCATCCATGGGATTTTCCAGGCAAGAGTACTGGAGTGGGGTGCCATCACCACAAAGGCTTAAAAGACACTGGAAAACAGCCAGAGGGTCAGCAGCAGGAGGGTAGAGTGGCCCCTTCAAAACCAGTCTCCTCTGCCTTCACTGCTTTGGTGAGTTAGGCTAGACTCAGGTGGGAAAAAGTGGAAACAGTGACAGATTTTATTTTCTGGGGCTCCAAAATCACTGTAGACAGTGATGCAGCCATGAAATTAAAAGATGCTTGATCCTTGGAAGAAAAGCTATGATAAATCTAGACAGTATATTAAAAAGTAGAGATATCACTTTGCCAACAAAGGTCCGTATAGTCAAAGCTATGGTTTTTCCAGTAGTCATGAACAGATGTGAAAGTTGGACCATAAAGATGGCTAAGTGCTGAAAAATGGATGCTTTTGAACTGAAGTGCTTGAGAAGATTCTTGAGAGTCTCTTGGACAGCAAGGAGATCAAACAGTCCATCCTAAAGGAAATCAACCCTAAATATTCATTGAAAGGACTGATGCTGAAGCTGAAGCTACAGTACTTTGACCACCTGATAGGAAGTGCTGATTCTTTGGAAAAAATGCTGTGCTGGGAAAGATTGAGGGCAGGGAAAGAAGGGGACAATAGAGGATGAGATAGTTGGATGGCATCACCAGTTCAATGGGCATGAGTGTGAGTAAACTGCAGGAGATAGTGAAGGACAGGGAAGCATGGTATGCTACAGTTCACGGGGTCACAGAGGGTCGAACTTGACTTAGAGACTGAACGCCAACAGCTGGCAGGGTCAGGTGGGGAGGAGGCAGAAAGTGCAAAGGAGGGTGCAAGAAGGGTCACCTGCGAACTCACCTTCTTTATGCATCATATCAACAACCGTCACTCCTGGGTACAAGCTTCCATTTTCATCTCGGACAGGAACGATGAAGCAGTGGGGCCCTAAGGACGGTGGAAAGACACGAAAGTCTCTAAAGATATGAGCAAGGCTTTCCTAATTTCCAGTGTGCAGTTATGTTGATTCTGAAATTCATTCTGTTGTATGACTGTGCACTGCCCATAATAGTGTATAATGTTGACTGTAATGATGAATTGTTTCATCACGTATATTTAGGAGACCAAGTGCTCAGTTTTTTAAAAGACAAATAACTCAATTTCTTATGCAGCTGTGCCACACTGCATGTGGGATCTCAGTGCCCCGATCTGCAGTGGAAGCACAGAGTCTTAACCACTGGACTGATGGGGAAAGTTCCAGTGTGAATTTTTTACAAGATAAAAACACCCCTTTGGAGGGGAAAGGATTCTATATAAAGCACTCACGGGAGAACGCACTAATAAAGAGAAACATCCTAGGCTTCTGTGTTGGTGACAAACCTTGAGATTTTCCATTTATGATGAGCTGGGCAAAGACTGCTGCGTAATTCCCGTACATCGCATTTCCAATGTACATCTTCTCAGCATTTTTACACGGCGTGTCAATGACAAATTCCTGCACAGAAATACCAAAGCAACAGAGTTTTCTTCCTTATGGTTCCTTTCAACCCCTGGGCTCAGTGCAACAAACACCGTGAAACAGATTTACGTTGCATAGCTGCACCCACTTAGGTGACCTCACAGAAAAGGCGTAGATGACCCAGAGTCGTTTAGTTCACCCTCACGTTCCTTCCCTTCTTGCTGGCCGCTCTTCTTTGTAAGGTTGGACTGGCACGTATCACATTCGTCCGAGCCTGTAGCTTAAACGTATGAATCCTTCTTCAGTGAGCTTTTCTCTCCAGGCTACTCCACACTGAGGTTTTGATTTTTAAATATTCCAGCACCCAAACCCCTAACAGCCCTGGTGATCTGTATTCAGTTCTCACCACAGCCCTCGCTCCCCAACACTCCACCTGCAGGTTTCACAAGAAACAACAGAGTACCCAGTGATCTGGGGCCCAGTTTGATGAGTCCATGTCTGTGTATTTCATTTTGTCTACTGGACACTGTCCCTCCTGGACCAATGGCATGGTTCCTCAGGTCCTCCACTGATTCCTGGGCCTCAGACATTCCTGTATCTAAGGTGTGAGTCCATTGTTTGAACAGCAACTAACCAACCAAAGGTTAAACATGTAGGCTGCATGTGTGCTAAGTCACTTCAGTCATGTCCACCTCTTTGCAACCCTATGGACTCAGCCCACCAGTCTCCTCTATCCATGGGATTCTCCAGGCAAGAATACTGGAGTGGGTTCCCATGCCCTCTGCAGGGCATCCTCCCAACCCAGGCACTGAACCCACATCCCTCATGTCTCCTGTGTTGGCAGGTGGTTTCTTTACCACTAGTCCCACCTGGGAAGCCCTTAAATGTGTACATCTGACACAAACAAGACTAATAAACAACTGTGACCTAGTCCCACCATCACTTAGAATCTCATCCCAGACAATTTTGATTTTTATAAAAAGAAATATCTCACTTAACCCCTGGGATAACTTTCAAAATCTCTCTCCATTTTCGTGATCAATGAATATGATAATAAAAGGTTCCCTCGAAAGCTCATGTGAATAAGCCCTTAAACCAAAAAGCATGTGTCAACAATTCTCCATCTTATAAGGGAATAAATCTTGGAACACACCATCTATCTTGTCTCCAAAATATGACCGAGGATTCTAGCTCAAAACAGTCTAAAGTTAACACTGGTCAGGAAAAAGCAGAGGGAAAATAATTAGCTTTTTGTTTTCAGTTTCTGCTCAAAACTCTGCCTCCTTTTTCTTCCTCTCCAGGAATCACCATGTAAACACCTGTCTTCCCTTGGTCTCTCTCACACGGCTTGCTACCTGGGATACCCTTCAGCCTCTTGTTAAGGAGAGAGACCATAACTGCCAACTCTGGATACTGGGTACCTGGAACAGGTCGAAGAATCTAGGGAGTAGGGGGAAGGAAAGGGGAAGCCAGGGCGGGGCGCGATGGCAAAACAACAGCACTGCAAATTTAATCGAAGCTGACAATTGTCAAAGATGTGGCTGGACCAAACCGACAAGCTACAGATCATGTAAAGATCATCTCGGATTTCAGATTTTCAAGTATATGGACTGTACTTTCCCTCTGGCCAAGAAATACAGTCTTGGAGCCCAAGAAAACATTCTCTGACACATGTGCACAGGGAAACTTTTAACATAGGCAAGGGCTTCTCAGAAACATAAATGGATGAGCTGACCATTTTTAAGTCTCTGGAGGCTGCTGCCCTTGTCTTATCGGGCCAGCCAGGAACTTCTTAAAAAAAGGAGTTTTTGTGAGGCTGGTGGGTGCAGTAACAAGCAACACGCGGTGAAGGGATGCATTAAGTAGTACCCCACGGGTGGGAAGGGAAGTAGCAGAGAAAGGCTAACCTGGCAGAAACGTCTGGTCGTGTGGGGAGGAGACAGGAGGCCATTCATCCCCATCAACATTTGATCCTCTCTGGGAAAGGAGTTTTGTCACTTCTGGCAAAAACACTTGATTTGGAAAGTCTGCCTCAGCCAAAGCGCTGGCGTTTAAAGCTGGATCTAAATAACACACACCATGTGTGTTGGTTCCTATTATAATTAGTCGTTGAAGACCGACCAAACAGTCAGTCCTGTAAACACTCATAGAGATGGCTTTGGCCAGAGAGCTCTTAAAGCCTCATTTATTTTTGTGATTTTGCATAAAGTGTAACTCTCTCTTACCTCAAAACCCTCCATGCCGCTACTCAACCTACCATCCAAAAATAAAACAGCCAACCCACAAGAACGAATAACAAAAAAATTGAAGAGATTAAAACTGCTCCGGTGGGAGAGAACTCATTTGATATGCTCTAACATTTGAAAAGGGAAATGAAGGGGAAAACAGAGAAACCAATGAAGGGGAAAGCCATTCTCGGCTAAGCCAGCCCTCAGTGGCCTGAGCCTATGATAGGCTTATTCCCTCCCTCACTCCCTCGGGAGGCAGCAAGTTCACCAGAGTCTTCTCATCATTACGATTTCAACTTTGCAACACCCCTGCAGAGAGCAGCAGCTGCTGAAGCACACCAGGTAGCTAAATCACTTATGCTGTTTGGGGAAAACAGGACCAACACAGGGAAATCATTTTTGTGCAAAAAAATAATAATAATTATAAGAAGAAAACAAATAAATAAGAATTGTGGCTGAGTTTTTTTCCCTTAAAGGACAACAAAGTGACCTCAATACTACAGTTTTGGGAGAAAAAAATGGGGCAGGCAGAACCCCGTGATGTTTGGTCAATGTGCTATCTCTGACAGGAAAGCTAAGCTCTTAAGGGCAATCTCCTTGAACATGAGATTCACTTGTTAACTTCACAGCCATAGTTTCTCCGCCTGAAAAATAAGGACAAAAATATGTTCCTATGAGATTATAGAACATTTAACACAATGTTGCACTGCAGATGCTTGGCCTGGTGCCTAGCACACACGCAGTAGCTTAACTGTTACATCTATGGGATTGCTGCTGTAAGAGAATGTGCATGAGTGCTCAGTCACTTCAGTCACATACAACTCTTTCCGACTCTATGGATCACAGTCCTGTCAGGCAAGTCCATGGGGACTCTCCAGGCAAGAATACTGGAGTGGGTTGCCATGCCCTCCTCCAGGGGATCTTCCCAACCCAAAGGTCAAACCCACATTTCTTATGTCTCCTGCATTGGCAGACAAGCTCTTTACCAATAGCGCCCCATGGGGAGCAGATAACGGTGATAGTACACTATACAGAGAGAGCTTGAGGCAGAGCCTGGCACAGAGCTAGCATTCAATAGGCGACAGTCCTTATTCTGGCCTTACTGTGACCTCAGACATCACCAGCTACATCAGAGAACTAAAACTGGGGCAGGAGACAAGGCAGGACAGCCTCTCACACAGCCCTCACCTGCATCTGCCATTCTGAATGGTGACTGCCTCCAGCTAGCGTCCTGGGGTCAGGAAAGCCTAGGAACACAACTCCAGATTCCAAAGGACAACAACCACAATGAAGAAAAGGCTGAGTCACCACATGCACAGGCAAACGGCCACACCCACAGCACATGGCCACATTCATAGCTTATGGCCACACCCACAGCACATGGCCACACCTGCAGCACATGGCCACACCCACAGCACATGACAACACCTATGGCACATGGCCGCACCAATGGCACATGGCCACACCAACGGCACATGGCCACATTCATAGCTTATGGCCACACCCATGGCACATGGCCACACCAATGGCACACAGCCACATTCATAGTTTATGGCCACACAAGCCTGCACACTCATTCACACATACATTTCAAGAAAAACTGCAAAATGTATTTATCCCTTTCTGGTTTCTAGGAATACCCAATATCAAACAAGAAACTAGAAAGGAGAATGAAATAAGTAGATTGTTGCTTTCTTTATTTGAGGACAGGAAGTAGGAGCTAAAGAGATGGGGGGGCAAAATTTACAAAACAGGATTTTTGCTGTCACTCATTCATAGAGAGCTATCAATTTAGAGGGTCTTACTGCCAAAGAATGCTCAAACTACTGCACAATTGCACTCATCTCACACTCTAGTAAAGTAATGCTCAAAATTCTTCAAGCCAGGCTTCAGCATGTGAACCGTGAACTTCCAGATGTTGAAGCTGGTTTTAGAAAAGACAGAAGAATAAGAGATCAAATTGCCAACATCCACTGGATCATGGAAAAAGCAAGAGAGTTCCAGAAAAACATCTATTTCTGCTTTATTGACTATGCCAAAGCCTTTGATTGTGTGGATCACAATAAACTATGGTAAATTCTGAAAGAGATGGGAATACCAGACCACCTGACCTGCCTCTTGAGAAATCTGTATGCAGGTCAGGAAGCAACAGTTAGAACTGAACATGGAACAACAGACTGGTTCCAAATAGGAAAAGAACTACGTCAAGGCTGTATATTGTCACCCTGCTTATTTAACTTATATGCAGAGTACATCATGAGAAATGCTGGACTGGAAGAAGCACAAGCTGGAATCAAGACTGCCAGGAGAAATATCAATAATCTCAGATATGCAGATGACACCACTCTTATGGCAGAAAGTGAAGAGGAACTAAAAAGCCTCTTGATGAAAGTGAAAGAGAAGGGTGAAAAAGTTGGCCTAAAGCTCAACATTC
>SJYC01143449.1:0-28017 GCA_006408675.1 Madoqua kirkii
GAAAGTGAAGAGGACCTAAAAAGCCTATTGATGAAAGTGAAAGAGGAGAGTGAAAAAGCTGGCTTAAAGCTCAACATTCAGAAAATGAAGATCATGGCACCTGGTCCCATCACTTCATGGGAAATAGATGGGAGAACAGTGGAAACAGTCTCAGACTTTATTTTTTTGGGCTCCAAAATCACTGCAGATGGTGATTGTAGCCATTAAATTAAAAGATGCTTACTCCTTGGAGGGAAAGTTATGACCAACCTAGACAGCATATTAAAAAGCAGAGACATCACTTTGTCAACAAAGATCTGTCTAGTCAAGGCTATGGTTTTCCCAGTGGTCATGTATGGATGTGAGAGTTGGACTATAAAGAAAGCTGAGTGCCAAAGAATTGATGCTTTTGAACTGTAGTGTTGGAGAAGACTCTTGAGAATCCCTTGGACAGCAAGAAGATCCAACCAGTCCATCCTAAAGGAGATCAGTCCTGGGTGTTCATTGGAAGGACTGATATTGAAGCTGAAACTCCAATACTCTGGCCACCTGATGCAAAGAGCTGACTCATTTGAAAAGACCCTGATGCTGGGGAAGATTGAGGGCAGGAGGAGAAGGGGATGACAGAGGATGAGATGGTTGGATGGCATCACTGACTCAATGGACATATGTTTGGAGGGACACCGGGAGTTGGTGATGGGCAGGGAGGCCTGGCGTGCTGCAGTTCATGGGGTTGCAAAGAGTCAGACACGACTGAGCGACTGAACTGAACTGAATCAAAAAATGGACCAAAGAACTAGACATTTCTCCAAAGAAGGTATACAGGTGGCTAACAAACACATGAAAAGGTGCTCAACATCACTCAGTATCAGAGAAATGCAAATCAAAACCACAGTGAGGTACCATCTCACACTGGTCAGAATGGTTGCTATCAAAAAGTCTACAAACAATAAATTCTGGAGAGGGTGTGGAGAAAAGGGAACCCGCTTACACTGCTGGTGGGAATGCAAACTGGTACAGCGGCTACAGAGAACAGTGTGGAGATTCCTTAAAAAACTGGAAATAGAACTACCATATGACCCAGCAATCCCACTGCTGGGCACATACACTGAGGAAACCAGAATTGAAAGAGACACGTGTGCCCCAGTGTTCATCACAGCATGTTTACAATAGCCAGGACATGGAAGCAATGTAGATGTTCATTGGCAGACGAATGGATAAGAAAGCTGTGGTACGTATACACAATGGAATATTATTCAGCCATTAAAAAGAATGCATTTGAATCAGTTCTAATTAGATGGATGAAACTGGGGCCTATTATACAGAATGAAGTTAAGTCAGAAAGAAAAACACCAATTACACTATATTAATGCATATATATGGAGTTTAGAAAGATGGTAACGATGACCCTATATACAAGGCAGCAAAAGAGACACATATGTATAGAATAGTCTTTTGCACTCTGGGAGAAAGCAAGGGTGGGATGATTTGAGAGAATAGTATTGTAACATGTATATTATCATATCATATGTGAAGCAGATTGCCAGTCCAGGTTCGATGCATGAGACAGGGTGCTCAGGGCTGATGCACTGGGATGACCCTGAGGGATGGGATGAGGGGGTTCAGGATGGGGAACACATATACACCCATGGCTGATTCATGTCAATGTATGGCAAAACCCACTACAATGTTGTAAAGTAATTAGCCTCCAATTAAAATAAATTAATTAAAAAAAAAATCCTGGGGTGTAGGAGATGGAGGAGATTCTGGCTCGATCCCTCAGTCAAGAAGACACCCTAGAGGAGGAAATAGCGACCCACTCCAGTGGGTTAGTCTTATGTTTTGTATTCATTATTCATAATTTAAATGATGAGCAAGATCTGCAAAAAATAGGACAATCATTTAAAACTCTGCCTATATCTTTGCTAAATATTGGAAGTCTAGCACTAACAGACAAACCATTCCTGACAGGCTTCTATATTTTAAAAAGGGTAACAGAAGTAAGGCCGAGCTTTTGAAAGTTATTTATATTAAATAGGTGAAGTCATCTTCATCAAAACAATAAGCAGTAGCGTTACTCCAAAATGGGTTTCTTAAGGTAGCAAAGCCTGGTAATTGCATAACACTTAAACCTTTCTATTCAGAGGGGCAATTCTTCTAAACAGTATGTTTATTAGTAATGACATTATTAGCTGCCTGCATGCTCGAGTACGCCTAGCTGCTCAGTCGTGATCAACTCTTTAAAACCCCATGGACTATAGCCTTCCAGGCTCCTCTGTCCATGGGATTTTCCAGGCAAGAATACTGGAGTGGGTTGCCATTTCCTCCACCTGGGATCTTCCCAACCCATGGATCGAGCCTGTCTCCTGCCATCTCCTGCACTGGCAGGCAGATTCTTTACTACTGCACCACGTGGGAAGCCCTGTGACTAGCTACCCCTATTTAATTAACCATAGTATTCCCAATATTAATGGTACAAAAGTTATAGGGTGTGATAACTTCAGAAAAAAAATCTAGTTTATTGTCTTCTGTGGAATACCTATACTAATTTCTGAAGTTCTAAGATCATTAAAGAATCATTATATCCATAAAAAAATAGTTCAGCTGTTAGTCCTGAGAACAAAGACTTTCTTATAATTCAGTGGTGGCTTCTCCACCCAGGGGCTTCCCTGGTGGCTCAGACGGTAAAGCTACAATGCGGCTACAATGCGGGAGACCTGGGTTTGAGCCTTAGGTCAGGAAGATCCCCTGGAGAAGGAAATGGAAACCCACTCCAGTACTCTTGCTTGGAAAATTCTATGGACTGAGGTGTCTAGTGGGCTATAGTCCATGGAGTTGCAAAGAGGTGGACATGACTGAGTGACTTCGGTTTCTTTCTTTTTTTTTTCTTTTATAATTCAATGGATGAAGATCTTCAAAATTTAAGCACACTCACATACACTCATGAGTACAAAAACACTGGGGAAACCTGAAAAATCAGTCAATAAAATACTTGAATAGGACTGATGTCATTATCCTGGTGTGTTATTACGCTATACTTTTGCACATCACCCTTGGGGAAGCTAGGCAAAGTGTGTAAGAATCTCTGTATAATGTCTGAGAGCTACATGTGAATTTAGAGTTATTTCAATAAAAGTTGCAGATAAAAAAATTTTAATGACAGCCCTGGAGGTTGGTTCCTTCAGCTCTATGGCACTGTAAGGTTATACAGATTCTAAAACTTTATTATACGTCAGCAACTTGGATGATAGTTTGCCATACATATTTGTTGCTAGAAAACATCCAGACCACTAAGGTTGACTTCTCTGAAAAAGAAAGCTTCCCAGTCATTAACAGTCCCTGTCTAAAGCTGATTGACCATCCTCTGCTTGCCCACTTTTTGGTGTCTATAGTCTCCACCCACACAGGCCTGCCCAAGCTGGGCCAATAGTCTTCCCTCCTAGGGTTTCATTCAGGGCATATACATTGTATGTGGCCTGTTTTTATTTTTTATTTTTGTTTTTTATAACATGCTTCCCTAATGAAATAATGTATTTATTTATTATAAGAAACAGTTGGACAGATGGATGACTTGCAGATTTTTGTGCCCAATGTGTCACCTGTAATTGAAAAATAATTAGATGATCCATCTGCTTCCTGTCATGCATGCCTCAATTTTCTTCACTATCTGTGATATTTAAGAATAATTGGCATTTTTTTGTACTAATTAGCCACTAAGAAAAACTCCGTAGAGAAATTGATTGACCTTGCAATATAATTTTGCCAACACTTAACATAATGTTGTTCTTTTTTAAATAGATTTAAGTCTGACAATGATGAACTTTCTTCTTACTAATGATTTTCATTTTATCATGCCAATGCTATTTAGATAGTAGACATTGCTGAAAATAATATATCATATAATAGGTGGAACAATTATCTAATCTATTATCCTTGTAGTATTCTTGATAAGGAGACCAAAAGTTCACATAGGTTACATCTGTCTGCTAATTTTATTCAGAGGTAGAGGTTGAAATAGACAATAACCTTTGGAACTAATTAAATATAATTGTACCAATTTCTCCCCATGACTTGTAATTATCCCACCATGAGATAACACATGTCATTGCAGAGAAAAGCTTAATTTTTATTTTTCAAGAATTTGTATTTTAATCCTTTCCTTCTCAGGAATATTTGGCTTTTCTTCAATACCCTGATCCAGGACAATATTTCAACAGTTTGGGAAGGGGAAGGATAACATTTTTAAAAATTTTCTATATTGACTATCCTTTTAAAATTACACATCTGTTTTTACAGTTAAATATAACACATAGATTAAAAATAACTACATTCATCACCTAAACATCATTAATACTTTGTTTTTCCTATCAAGTTTTAAAAATACACATTATACCAATTCAGTGTCATGCATTTTAAACAAATGCCATGTTATAATACTGTATTTTATTTCTTACTTCTTGTTTTCTCAACACTATATGGAGTGTAGCATCTCTCCATGTCAAAAACATAGATCATCCCTGTCTTTTCTAGAGGCACAATGTCCCACTGATATTTTACTAGCCCATACTGTTGACATCTAAGTTATTTCAGTATTGCCAGAACTTTAGATTCATGTTCAGTTTATTTCTGAGCACTTCCCTGAAGCCTAGAGGGCAGACATGTATGATCAGGTCATCCTTACCTGTAATGAGACCCTGGGGCACAATTGCTTTCTCTGTTTCTGTAAGTCACTTTATTTTACATAGGAAAAAAAAAAGCCTGAGATTTATCTAAGACTTAAGAGTTTCTAGCTTGAATTCAGTTTCCTTCCCCCTGTGCTCTGTGTTTGCCATCATTGCATACAAAGACCTTGACATTGGGGCTATTTTTGAACCTTTTTTTAAATTTCAAAGTGGCCCCAGTGATGGGAGCAGCTGGCTCAGAAATTAAAGCAGCTCTCTCTCTTTCATGGTACATCTTCGGTTATTTGTGGCTGACACAGCATACAGTGGCAAATTTTAAATACTCTTGTTATTTCATAGCTTGGGGGGAAAACAAATAAACCAAATCTTAGTAACAAAAGGAATCCATTTTTCTCTTTTCACTGTGGTAAGAACATTTAGCATGACATCTATTCTCTTCATGACAGTCTAAGTGTACATCACTCTAATGTTAACTGTGAACTCAGATCTTTAGAACTTACTCATCTTGCATAAATGAAACTTTACAAATGTTGAACCACTTTCCTTTCCCATGCATAGGATGTATAAAAAAGTGATATAATCATACAATGACTTATTATCTAGTTTAAAAATAAGAAAATTCTGCCATATGAGACAATATGAAGGCATCTTGAGGATATTATGCTGAGCAAGTCAGTTACAGAAGGATAAGTATTGTGTGGTTCCACTTATACAAAGGATCTAAAATAGTTCACTTTCTTCTTAAGAATATGATAGAAAATTACACTGAAAGCTTAAATCTCTCATCGCTGTCTTCCTTCTCTCCTTTTAAGAATTCTTGGGGGAAAAAAAGATAAGACTAGGTAGTTTGATTAAATTTCCCCACATTGAATGGTCATCCTGAAGTTAGAGGGCTGAGCGGACATGCCTATTCTTGGATGCCCCACTTGACCCCCCAGAGATGAGCCTGGAGACTCCCCATCAGCGAGGATGTGTAGAGTTCCCCATAGTTCCTCCATCTTTGTGCTGCCATTGCTTAAGTGGTCTGGCTTCCTGGATCAAGCCCGACTTCTTCAGAAGGAAGGCGAGAGTCTCAAATTCATCAGCTCACATGGGAACATGAACCTGGGCTAGGTGGCCAGCTCTGAAGATGAACTTCACCTCTGAAGCTGGGGACTTGGCTGTGTTTTCAACAAGACCCTTACTTTATAGCTCACTTCTGAGAATATGCTCTCTCAAAACCTGGCAGTGACCAACAGGCAAGTGTCAGTCCCATCTTCTTCCAGAATTTTCCTCTCTTTCCCTGTTTCACCATAGCATGTGTCTCTGGCTCCTGCGGCCTTGATTACACACCTGGACTTAAATACATCATGAATCCCCTTCAGCGTTCTGGATGACAATGGAAATGTTTTCTCGAACTTTCTGGCTTCATGCTTCACTTCCCTGCTGCCGTGGAGTTCTTTCTTCTCTGAGATTTCATCCATTAGCAACAGAGTAGAATAAAATTGAGATTCAGAGCCTTAGTTGTGAACCACAGGGGTTAAACATCTTTGCTCTAAAGGTATTCCTCTGGGGTACGTTTAACCAACAACTCTGCTTTGCTAGCTTTTCCTTGTCTCTGGGTCACTTTCCCACTACCCTCCTGTGGCTGATTGCCTCCAAAACAAATTCCTAGGTTTCGAATCCTCCTCTCAGTGTCTGTTTCTGGGAAACACAACCAAGACTTACCCTTTAGCTCACATATACTTTCTGTATCTCTATTATCTGCAGAATAAAACCCAAACCTCCTCTTACTTATAGTCCCTTGTGAGTAAGGGGTCCTAACCTTCATTTCTAAGGGTCCTTTTCCCTACACCCCTCAGGGGGTTATTGGTCACAGTCAGATTAAGTCCCTGCTGTCCTCTCTCCTCACCTTCTCTTATTTCTGCACCAAGGCAAGCTCTCTCCTTTCTCTCTGACCTGGAAGATGTGCTGCGATTCATGGGGTCGCAAAGAGTTGGACAAGACTGAATGACTGATCTGAACTGAACTGAACCAACATTTTGGAGTTCATCACATACAACAGGGCTTCCCTGGTGGCTTAGAGGTAAAGAATCTGCCTTCCAAGCAGGAGACACAGGTTTGATTCCTGAGTCAGAAAGATCCCCTAGAGAAGGAAATGGCAGCCCACTCCAGTATCTTTGCCTGGAAAATCCCACGGACAGAGGAGTCTGACAGGCTACAGTCCATGGGGCCACAAAAGAGTCAGACGTGACTGAGCAACTAAACAACAACCCGTGTAATAAACTCAGATTGTTTTGTCAAATTTTATTTTGGTTGCCTTGTGGATTTTTGTCCATATCACAGTTAAAGATGGAGAAAGCAATGGCACCTCATTCCAGTATTCTTGCCTGGAAAGTCCCATGGACGGAGGAGCCTGGAAGGCTGCAGTCCATGGTGTCACTAAGAGTCGGACACAACTGAGCGACTTCACTCTCACTTTTCACTTTCCTGTATTGGAGAAGGAGATGGCAACCTACTCCAATGTTCTTGCCTGGAAAATCTCATGGATGGAAAAGCCTAGTAGGCTGCCGTCTATGGGCTTGCACAAAGTCGGACATGACTGAAGCGACTTAGCAGCAGCAGTTAGAGATACTGCCTCATGCTGAGACAGACCTGGGACCTGGAACCCTTTGCTGCAATGCTTGCACCTGTCTACACCTCTCCTCAAACAACACAGTATATAAAGATACAATACTGGACTAAAAATAACTGTGTGCATGCTCAGTTGGGGCAAAATTATAGAGAAAACATACAAAGAGACCAAAAAATCCAACTGCCAATTTTGAAGAACCAGGAGAAAAAGCAGGGTGTCGGGAGCAAAAACAGGATACTGAGCACACCCCCTGCACACACCACCTCACAGGCAGGCAAACCATCTAAGCCATCCCTCTGGACCTGGAACCCTTTGCTGCAATGCTTGCACCTGTCTACACCTCTCCTCAAACAACACAGTATATAAAGATACAATACTGGACTAAAAATAACTGTGTGCATGCTCAGTTGGGGCAAAATTATAGAGAAAACATACAAAGAGACCAAAAAATCCAACTGCCAATTTTGAAGAGCCAGGAGAAAAAGCAGGGTGTCGGGAGCAAAAACAGGATACTGAGCACACCCCCTGCACACACCACCTCACAGGCAGGCAAACCATCTAAGCCATCCCTCTGGCCTGACCCCTCGACACACCGGTATACTCACCCCATGTAAGGAATCGGCTCGCCCCCCACCCAGGGAGTGAGCAAGCAAGAGAACCTGACCCCTGCTCTCACCTCCCCATGCTGCAGCAGGGGACCCAGTAGAGCCTTGTCTGAATTTCTTGTCTGGCCTCTGGTCAGTTTCCACTGACTAGGGAAGGTCAAGAACCCTGGTTGGCATCAATGCCAGCACCAAGGACTCGGCTCCTGGAAGGAGGTCCAGCACACACAGTGCCCTCCTGCCCCATGGGGTGATGCGCCAACAGAGACCTCTCTTATACCCATGTACCTGTTACAGTTCAGAAGGACCACGAGATGGTGGAAGTCCCATTCTCACCAAGTTTCCCCAAAGCATTAAGTCAATAAGTACACCTCAAATGTCTCAGCAGCATCCTCCCAAGGTAGGTGCTGTGCAAGTGTTGGTATTAGACTCAGGGAGGCTGAGCATACATCCACCTCCACTAAAACTCGGATACTTCCGAATCCAAGCACCTCTGGCTAGAGAGTGGACACAGTGTGGGTGAACATGGTCTCTGGAGGAAGAAGAAGGAGGGTCTGCTGGGTTCAAGTCTTCTGCCCACAGAACCGCAGAACCACAGGAAGAATCCTCACCTGTGCAGAGAAGTCAAAAGTGGCTTCAGTCTGGATCCCTCTGACGTTGCTCCCGTGGCCCCTCTCGGTCATTGCAAACATCCCTGTGTATTTCTGCTCCTGGAGTTGACCGGGTGTTAGAAGAGAATCAGCTAGTCAAAAGGCTGCTGTCTCAGAGGACAGGATGGCTGGATGGGATCACTGACTCAATGGATGTGAGTCTGAGCAAACTCCATGAGATGGTGAAGGACAGGGAAGCCTGGCGTGCTGCAGTCCATGGGGTTACAAAGAGTCAGACAGGACTGAGCGACTCAACAATTGAACAACAGATCATTAAGAACATTGGCAAGAGAGGAAATAGTAAGTTGGAGTTGGAGATATTATAAAAATTCAGTCTGGTGACAAGCAGGGTGATAAGAATATGACAGACCTGTGCAATCTAAAAAAGAGAGTCTTAGGATTCTCATTTCAAACAAAGCTCTGGCTGACACTAATTCTATATTTCATTTTCTTTTTATGCAAACACACACACACCCCCTAACTACTGTGAAGTTTTGCTACCCACTCCAGTATTCTGGTCTGGAGAATTCCATGGACTGGGTCAGAAAGAGTAGGACACGACTGAGTGACTTTCACTTTCATCTTCATAGAAACTATCTAAGGTGGTCCATGCCATACCTGGAGAGGCTGAAGCCACTGAGTTACATGTGCTGGGCCTCCGAGATTTCTGATGGCCCCACCGAACAGCCAGTAAATTATTCCACACTGGAAACAAACACAGTACAGAACATTGTTAGAAACAGTCAACAACTTAATGATGACCGAACCCACAGGGCAAAAACCATTCAAGGAACACTGATCAGCTCATCAAGGGGGAAGGTGAGCTTCCCCCTTCCTCTACCTTTGCCCCACAAGCAGCAAGGCATCCACGCCCTCCCCATCGCAGCCCAGGCAGGCACAGTACTCGGTCCCCCTTTGTGCAGAGGCCTCCCCAGCAGCACAGCGCATCCATTCCCCATCCTCAGGGAGGCCCAGTTCACCCCATCACTCTGCCTTGTCTGGAAAAGGGAAAGTGTTAGCCACTCAGTCATGTCTAACTCTTGGCAACCCTACAGACTGTAGGGTCCATGGATTCTGTCCTCTGTCCATGGGACTCTTCCAGCAAAAATACTGAAGTGGGTTGCCATGCCCTCCTCCAGGGGATCTTCCCGACCCAGAGAATATAAGCTGGGTCTCCCTTACTGCAGGCAGATTCTCTACCATCTGAACCACCAGGGAAGCCCCTGCCTTGTCTGCTCAGGGTTTAATTTGGTGCCTGGTAGGTCGAAGATATGCAACAGCCTTTGTGCACTGATCCCAGGTGCTGACCACAGCCTGGAGAGTCCATGAGAAACAGTTTGCAAACAGGAAAGTGGAAGGAAGAGGTGGCTACAGCCTGAGCAGGCACTGGGCTCAGATGAGGCAGGCCAGACTCAAACCCCAGCTCAGCTCCCCGCCAGCTGCGGGACCTTGCACAATGACACAATGCCTGAGTTTCCCCATCTGACAGATGCAGTGGATGGTGAGCCCCCACTTACTGTGCCCTCCCGGCTTCCAGGGTCTGAGCTCCACATACTCACTGCCTATCACAACCATCCCAGGAGAAAAACACAATTCCCCTCACTTGATAATTGGCAATTCCCCTCACCAGGCTTCCCTGGTGGCTCAGACGGATAAGACTCTTCCTGCAATGCTGGAGACCCAGGTTCAATCCCTGAATTGGGAAGATCCCCTGGAGAAGGGAATGGCTACCTACTCCAACATTCTTGCCTGGAGGATTCCATGGACAGAGGAGCCTGGCGGGCTACAGTCCACAGGATTGCCAAGAGTCAGACATGATGAAGCAACTGACACTTTCACCTTCACTTCCCCACTTGACAGATGAGGACAGTGAGGTTCAGGAGAAGGAAGTGACCTGTCCACAGCTGCACCTGAGGAAGCATGCAGGGCTGGGGTTCAAGTCCAAACTGCCTGACACCTAACAGCCCTTTGTAGCAAGGTTCAGTAAGAGGCAACTGCCAAGCACTTTGGTCAAGAGGAGGAGAAAGAAGAAAAGGAAGGGTGGCCTGCACAGGGCCGTCGGAAGGGAGCAAGGGACAGAGTGCAAAGACAGAGGAGCTCAGGTGTTGGGACGTTTGCTGTGCTTGCCGTTCAGCATCCCCTCATAGGAACACAGCCCCAGCTTTCCTCCCGGGAGTCCTCTTCCCCCAGATGCAGTCCAAGTGGCTTGTGGCTAATGTCAACCTCCAGTCCAGTTTCAGATGAGCCTGGGACCCAGGACTGGCCAATCTACATAACGTCGTAGCCAAGGGGAGGCTTTGGGATGAATCCATGATCTGGGTGGGTCCTATCAGACTGGCCACTGGACACAGGAGCCAGCTATTAGAGAAGAGAAACTTCTCTTTTATTGGAAGTAATGGAACTTGGAAGAAGGGATTGCTCTTGCCATCAAGAGAGCTGGTGAAGGAAGCCAGTGAGTGCATGGGGGTCAAGGTGAGAAGTTGAGAGATGAGAGGGACCAGGTCCCACACACCCACATCTGAAGCGAGCTGCACCCTGGACTCTTCGAGTACAACAGCCAATAGGTGCCTTTTTTCTGGGGTCACTGCAATGGAATGCATCCCAGTGGACACAGTGACCCCAAGGAAGACCGTGTAGGTAAGTGGCAAAAACAGCATCTTCACATGCTCCCATCTGAGAACTGTCATCATCCTCTGGTGGGGACCATACCCTGTACCACACGGGTGTAATCAGCCTTATGCTAACTTCCAAAAAGGCCACTTCATCAAGTCAAAGTGAACCACTTGACCAGCTGAAATGCTCTGACATCACAACAAATGAATTTCACTAATTACATGTGACACATGAGGTGCTTTGCATTTGGAGAGTAACCAAGCGCCCTTGGAAGAGGCTGAGTGCCTTGATTTCCCAGTTCCCTGCTCCTTGGAATCACTGCCGACCCAGCAAGCTGCTTTTCTAACTCCAACCCAGGAAAATGGAACCCATCCAAATAGCCCTTTTTCCCCCCAAACCCTCTTGGAAATCAAGTTAAAGAAAAATATTTTTCTAAAACTAAAACAGGTTGAATTTTCTGCCCTTAAGTCTCTTTGGCTGGTGGCTAACACGTTCTTTATAGTGTATTGTTTTCCTAGGTTTTACGTTTTCGGCCACCTTTTGAAAAACTCCATTCACTAAACGCTATTAGTAGGAGCACTGGGCTGGGTGAGCGAAACCTGCAGGCTTCTGGAAAACCACAGGAGTTGGGCTTCCCTGGTGGCTCAGTGGTAAAGAATCAGCCTGCCAATGCAGGAAACACAAGTTCAATCCCTGATCCAGGAAGATTCCACAGGATGTGGGCAACTAAAGCCTGTGTGCCAGTACTACTGAGCCTGTGCTCTAGGGCCCAGGAGCCACAAGGACTGAAATTTGCGCACCCTAAAGCCTGTGCTCCGCACCTAGAGGAGCCACCACAATGAGAAGCCAGCACACCGCAACTAGAGAGTAATCCCCGCCCACTGCAACTAGAGAAGGCCCTCTCCGTGATACAGACCCAGCACAGCCAAAAATTAAAGAGTGTTTTTAAAACTGCAGGAGTTAACTGAGGCATTACCTGCGAGACCCAGATCCACTCGGTCTGTTCAAACATGGGCCTCTTCCCCACGTGCTGACCAGCACGCCGTCACCAAAGCCTCAGTCTCCAAAAAGCAGGGAATCTGACAGCTGGGGAGGCCCTTGGGGGACTCTCACAGGCCCAGCCAAGTGGGCAGGCCCAGGTGCCTGACCAGGGCGTGGCGGTCAGATCGCAGTAAAGGGCACGAGAAGTGGAGGTGTTTGGGAACGGTTCTGGAGACAGAGCTGGTAGGTTAGACTCAGGAGGTGGGGGCAATGTGATACCTGGTCTTTGACCTGAGTCTTCAGATAGATAGAGGATCATCCATTGCAAGGGAGGAGCCTGCAGGAGATTGCAGGAAACACAAGTTCAATCCCTGATCCAGGAAGATTCCACAGGATGTGGGCAACTAAAGCCTGTGTGCCAGTACTACTGAGCCTGTGCTCTAGGGCCCAGGAGCCACAAGGACTGAAATTTGCGCACCCTAAAGCCTGTGCTCCGCACCTAGAGGAGCCACCACAATGAGAAGCCAGCACACCGCAACTAGAGAGTAATCCCCGCCCACTGCAACTAGAGAAGGCCCTCTCCGTGATACAGACCCAGCACAGCCAAAAATTAAAGAGTGTTTTTAAAACTGCAGGAGTTAACTGAGGCATTACCTGCGAGACCCAGATCCACTCGGTCTGTTCAAACATGGGCCTCTTCCCCACGTGCTGACCAGCACGCCGTCACCAAAGCCTCAGTCTCCAAAAAGCAGGGAATCTGACAGCTGGGGAGGCCCTTGGGGGACTCTCACAGGCCCAGCCAAGTGGGCAGGCCCAGGTGCCTGACCAGGGCGTGGCGGTCAGATCGCAGTAAAGGGCACGAGAAGTGGAGGTGTTTGGGAACGGTTCTGGAGACAGAGCTGGTAGGTTAGACTCAGGAGGTGGGGGCAATGTGATACCTGGTCTTTGACCTGAGTCTTCAGATAGATAGAGGATCATCCATTGCAAGGGAGGAGCCGGCAGGAGAAGCCAGGGAAGGGGGGATGGATTCCCTAAAATAGGGATGCTGAGCTGGAATGGAGGACGCAGAGCCACCACGAGGAGCAGCACCAGGTGTTCCCATGACAGGGCACCAGCCCACTGCTGCCAACACTGCCTGTGAGAGTCCTGCTCTGGCTGGACCCCAGCCCCACCTCGGGAGGCAGGATACAGAGAAATGCTGGGAAAAGCAGTGGCAAGGAAATAAATCAGGGAAGCGGGAGGCAAGGGACACATAAGGAAAACCCTAACTTTAAACACAGGTACACGTGCCAAAGAACTGATGCTTTTGAACTGTGGTGTTGGAGAAGACTCTTGAGAGTCCTTGGACTGCAAGGAGATCCAAGCAGTCCATTCTGAAGGAGATCAGCCCTGGGATTTCTTTGGAAGGGATGATGCCGAAGCTGAAACTCCAGTACTTTGGCCACCTCATGCGAACAGCTGACTCATTGGAAAAGACTCTGATGCTGGGAAGGATTGGGGGCAGGATGAGATGGCTAGATGACATCACTGACTCGATGAACGTAAGTCTGAGTGAACTCCAGGAGTTGGTGATGGACAGGGAGGCCTGGCGTGCTGCGATTCATGGGGTCGCAAAGAGTCGGACACGACTGAGCAACTGAACTGAACACCTTGTACTGCTTGTTTGAGAAAGCCCCCTCTCTCCTTTCTCACTTCTCTGGAGGACCACAGACACAGCTCCAAGGTCAAGTGCAGGGGATCATGAGCACAACAGGCCCAGGGAGGGCTGGTAGCAGTCTCCAGTGGCCACGGTTGGGAGCTGGGAACTACGGTCAGGACAGGCTGACGGGCCCAGGGATATGGCCTCCAGCAAGGCCCTTTAGCTCCAAAGAGTGGCTAGAAGGAGAGCCGAGCCCTGGGCAGGGAAAGCTGAATGGGCTGGGCCTGGGAACAAAGGCTGGTCCCTCCTCCACCCACTAGCTGAGCCATGATCTGGCAGCCCGTTTGGGGAAAGCCCACGTCAAGAGCTGCAGCCCCCCACCACCACCACTTACATAGCTCCTGCGACCTGCAAGTCATGGCCTGGAACTCCTCCTGGGCACCATCAGCTTAAATCTGAACCAGCCTGTGACTGGGCATCAACACCAGCTAGCATCATTGTCCTCATAGAAAACGAAGCTACAGGAGTATGATGGGACATCTAGGGCCGTGATGGAGACGTCTCAGAGTTAGGACATGAACACACATCATTCTGACCATCTCCCTGATGCCACGGACCTGCCAGGTCTCTGATGTGTGGGAGAGTCTATGTTCTTCCTACATGATGGTCAGACAGCAGGTCCCCTAAAGAGACTTCAAGTGCATTCAGATTGTTTCCATCTCAAAAGCAGATTGGAGGAACTTATCTGGTAGTCAAGTGGTTAAGAGCCCAAACTCCCAATAAAAGGGGCGGGTTTGATCCCAGGTCAAGGAACTAGATCCCACATGCCACAACTAAGAACTGTCATAGTCAAATAAATAAATATATTTGAAAAAGAAAACAAAGAGTAGATGGGGTATACCGAGGCACTGCAATTGGTTTTTGAAACAGTGGTGACCCCACAAAGGATAGTGCAATGGACTAAGTTGTTAGGTCTTCACCCAAAGACTCCTCTATTTGTTGCTGTATAGTTGCTAAGTCATGTCCAACTCTTTGTGATCCCAGAGACTGTTACCCAAAAGGCTCCTTTAGTCCATGAGATTTTCCTGGCAAGAATATTGGAATGGGTTGTCATTTCCTCCTTCAGGGAATCTTCCTAATGCAGGGATGGAACCTGCATCTCCTGCATTGGCAGGTGGATTCTTTACTGCTGAACCACCAGAGAAGCCCAGAATTCATATGCAGAAGCTTTAATCCCCAATGTAGTGTTAGGATATAGGACCTTTGGGAACTAACTACATTTAAATGGAATCTTTAGGATGGGGCCCTCATGATGGGATTAGTGCCCTTACAAGAAATACCAGAGTACATTCTCTCTCTCTTTCTCACTTTTCTCTCTCTCTCTCTGTCTCCCCCACCTTGCTCCTGAAATGTGAGCACACAGAGAGAAGGTGGCTGGCTGTCTACAAGCCAGAAGGAGGGCCCTAACCTGGAACTCAATCAGCTGGCAGCTAGATCTTGGATTTCCCAGCCTCCAGACCATGAGAAAATTAATTTCTGTTGTTTAAACCACCAGTTCTGTAGCTCTTTATCATGGCAGCCTAGGCAAACCAAGACAGAGTGAGATGATTCAAACAAGGGGAAACAGGAACCGTCATGGGGAAGAAGAAAAGGAAGCAGGTCTCGATTCTTTTAGGCTGTAAGTTCATCCAGATTGCATCAGCCTGTTTGGCGGGAGACCTTGGGCTCACTCCCAAGTCAGAGTGAGATTCAAAGCCCTCAGCAGAGAAAGTCTCTCTCTCTCTGGCGCCCCTCTCCCTTTCCCATCCCCTTCACTGTGAGTCGCTCTCCAAGCAGCCCTTGGCTCAGCCAGCACTTGGCTGTGTGAATACAACCGTGTTTGTCCAAAGCACTTACGGACACCTGGAGCTGCTGGATGATGCAGACTCGGAGGAAGAGAAAAAGGCGCTCAGGTCTACGGGGTGCAGATAATGCTGATGAACTGATGTTCAGGTTGACGGCCAGCTCAGGTGACCAGCAGAGAGCCACAGGGGCCTTGGGCTGGCAGTGAGATGTGGGGAGGTCGTGACCAACCCAGGACTCACTCACCCATTCACTATGCACTGCCTTCCCCTCACCGGAAGTCTCCCTCCATCACCAACAGGAAAGGCAGATGGGCTGGACCAGGGGCACAACCTACACCTTCCACTAACTGTCCAGGGTGTCCGAGCACAAGGGAAAAAAGATTACCCTATGGTAGTGCTTTCCTGGTGACTCAGCAGAAAAGAATCCTCCTGCCACTGTCTGTCACTGCAGGAGACCCAGGTTCAATTCCTGGGTCAGGAAGATCCCCTGCAGAAGGGAATGGCAACCCACTCCAGTATTTCTGCCTGGAAAATCCCATGGACAGAGGAGTTGGCAAGCTACAGTCCATGGGGTTGCAGAGTCAGACATGGCTTAGCAACTAAACAACAGCAACAAACAACTCATGTGCGGGGGAAAAGCAAACAGGGTTAACTGTCATTATTTTTTTTTTACATGGACCATTTTTAAAGTCTTTATTGATTTGTTACAATATTGTTTTTGTTTTATGTTTTGTTTCTTTTTGGCTATGAGGCATGTAGCATCTTAGCTCCCTGATCAGGGATTGAATCCACACTCCAACATTAGAAAAAAGAAAGTCTTTACCACTGGACCACCAAGGGAAGTCCCTAATCATCATTTTTGTTCAATTTTCTAAGTCTTTTTATTACGGTATAATAACATAAATGTTATAAAGCTTGCCATTTTAGCCATGGTTACGTGTACAGTTCAGCGGAATGAACTATACTAACAGTATTATGCAACCACTGGCACTACTTCTAAACCTTTCTCATCCTCCCAACAAACTGCCCACTAACCAACAACTGACCCTGTTCTCCTCTTCCCTCAGCCTCTGAGAACCTGTAATTTACTTTTTATCTCTATAAATTAGTCTATTCTCAAATTTTCATATAAGTAGAATCACACAGTATTTGTCCTCATGGATCTGGCTTATTTCACTTAGCATATTTTCAAGATTCATGTAACATGCACCAGAACTTCATTCATCTTTATGGCTGAGTGATATCCCATGGTACGTTCTATCTATTAGATAATATTTTGCTTATTCATTCATACATTGATGGACACTTATTTCTTTCAGCCTATGAGGCACTGTGAACAATGCTGCAATGAACACTGGCATACAAGTATCTATTTAAGTCCATGCTTGAATTCTTTGGGGTACATACCTAGGAGTGGAACTGCTGGATCATACAGTAGTTCTACATTTAACCTTTTGAGTGGCTGCCAAACAGCTTTGATTCTATGCATTCATTTACTATTCATATCTTGACACTTCCTACATAGCAAGAATGTAGACAGAGACAGTCTCCAAGGATTCTGCCCTCTAGTGGTACTAAGTAATATATAGTAGACATGTGAATAAATACATTGATCCAAAATGGGTACGCACCCAGACAGATACTGTAAGGTACAAGGACAGATGACAACATGTAAGTGGGCTTTAAACTTCAGGCTTGGGCTTCCCTGGCAGCTCAGTGATAAAGAATCTCCCTACCAATGTAGGAAACAGGGGTTCCATCCCTGGTCCAGGAAGACCCCACAACATGGAGCAACTCAGCCTGTGGGCTACACTATGGAGCCTGTGCTCTGGAGCTGCCAGACTTAACTGCTGAGCCCACGCACAGCAAGCACGGATGCTCAAGTGCACCGAGAGCCCTTGCTCTACAAAAAGAGAAGCCCCCGCAAAGAGCAGCCCGAGCGCAGGAACCAGGGCAGCCCCCGCTCACCACAGCTCGAGAAAAGCCTGCAGGCAACAAAGACTCCGCGCGGACAGAAATACACAAATAAGCTTGAGGCTGGAGGGAGGTTTCCCTGAAAGAAGGACACTTGAGCAGGGACTTGAGAATGAGCGTCAGGCAGGTGAAGGAGGAGAAAGGATCCTTCCAGGATGACAGCGTGAGTGTCCAGATGTGGAAACAAGGGACCTAAAGAAGGCCAAGTTGGCGGACCTCCTGGGCGAGACCATACGGCACAGAGGCGTCTGGAGAGGCGAATGCCAGGCCGGGCCAGGCCATGTGAGGACCTGTGAGCCAGGCCTAGGGCTGCAGGCCTTCTCTAAACCACAGGAGGAAGAGGTCTTCAGTAGAGGATTGATGTGATGACAGAAGCATTTTTAAAGGTCTGTTTCTTTAAATCTATTCAAATTTCCCTCTAAGATACAGAGGAGTAAAACTTTTTTTAAAAGTCTTCTACTGTGGGAAAATTCAAACAAAATAGAAGAGTATCATGAACTCAACAATGCCCAGCTCATGGTTCATCTACTCATTTTCCCCCCAGTTCACTCTCCCATTCTACACCCCAGGTGATCTCAAAGTTTACCCCAGACATCCTGTCACTTCATCCCTAAGTGTCTCCTAAGCTTCTGTCAAAGGTAAGGACTCTTCTTAAAAACATGATCCTAAAACCATTATTTCACCTCAGATACAGCAGTAATCTTTTAATACTGCTAGAGAGCCAATGTTCAAATCTCTCCAACTGATTCTTAGTCTTTCTTTACTGTTTGTTGTTTGAATCAGGGTCTACTTAGGTTGGCCAAAAAGTTCATTTGGGTTTCTCTGTAGCATCTTGTGGAAAAGCCCTAAACGAACGTTTTGGCCAAGCCAAGAAGTAAGGTCCACACACTGCAACGAGCTGAAATGTTTCTTCAGTCTGCTGATACCAGAAGCTACCCTTCCCTCATTCGCTCATTCCCTATGCATTCGCTCATTCCCTATGCATTCGCTCATTCCCTATGCAGCTCTGTGCACCTGGCTGGGTGCGAGACCCTGCAGGCGCAGACGAGCAGGTGTCCTACCGAGAGTGGGGACGGCCTGTGGCAGCTTCCGCGTAGAGACCCACCAGACAGAAGAGGGGGCAATGTAGCAAAATGACCAGCTGAGGCTTGTGAGTCTTGAGCAGGATCCTCTAGGATTTCCGAGAGGAGGATCTATTTGAGCATCTGAGCTGACTTTCTTCACTGCAGAAGCCACAGCCAAGAGAGAAGAGACCCTGCCTGGCTGAAATCGTAGGGAGGCCAGCTTCCCCACAAACGTCCTCACCTTGGGATGGCATTCACAGAAGTCTTCGTTTTTAATTTCTGCTGCTGCATGCTAAGTCACTTCAGTCGGGTCTGACTCCTTGAGAATCTATGGACAGTAGCCCACCAGGCTCCTCCGTCCATGGGATTCTCCGGGCAAGAGTACTGGAGTGGGTTGCCATTTCCTCCTCCAAGGGATCCTCCCCACCCAGGGATCAAACCCAGGTCTCCTATATTGCAGGAGACTCTTTACCGTCTGAGCCACCAAGGAAGCCCTTTTATTCCTACCCGTACATAAATGTCTATGCCACAGAATACAAAGAGTTTGCATCTTGGACTCATCAATGGCTTCTTGTTTGATCATTTCATCTTCATGTTCTAATCATAACTTCTCTCCTTTGGGGACATCAGAACTGGATGTCTGCATGCAGACCCTTATTTGGAGATGCAGTGGCATCCAAGGAGGGAGAGAAGGTACATGCAGAGAGCCACGTGCCTGCTGGGAGACTTAGGGCATCAGGAGAGGTCATGGCACTCATGCCTTTCAAGCTATTCTGTGTACCATACTTGGTGAGCTGTTACATGCAAAACAAGTCTACAGCACTATGCCATTTTATACCCATTTAATCAGCAAAAATGGAAAAGTGTATAAAAAGTATATAGGAATTCCAAGTGTTGTTCCACCCAAAGGAGTATTATTCAGTAGTTGAAGACTTAGGAGGACTTTTCTGGTGGTCCAGTGGTTAAGAATCCATGTGCCAGGGCAAGGGGCATAGGTTCAGTTCCTGGTCCAGGAAGATCCTACATGCCAAGGGGCAACTAAGCCCGTGCGCCACACCTACTTAAGCCCAAGTGCCGAGAGCCTGTCTCCGCAACAAGAGGAGCTCCGCCAGGAGAAGCCCGCACACCACCACCGGGGAGTGGCCCCGCTCAGCACAGCTGGAGCAAGCCCGAACGGCAACGAGGACCCAGCGCAGCCCACGTAACTAACTGAGAACATAAAAGGAAAGGGAAGGAAAATAACTGACTGGCACAAATGCAGCAAAACTATGCAGAAAGAAAAGCAAAAAAAAACAGATACGAGATTGAATACAATGGCTGAAGAAGTCAAGATGTGTTGGCAGGTGTACCATTTTATAAACATCTCTTGTAGGAATAGACTGACACCTATGGAACTGTTTTGTTTTCACTCCTTTTCATTCAAAATGATCAGTTCATGGGACGCCCCCGGTGGTCCTGTGGTTAAGCTACTAAGCTCCCAACACAGGGGGCCCAGGTTCAATCCCTGGTCAGGGAATGAGATCCTGCACACTACAACTAAGACCTAGCACAGCCAAAATAAATCAAAAATATAGTGAAATAAAGCAAAACTTGCAGTGCATGAAGGGAAGGAGACCCAGTGACTTTCACCTTTACTCCTGTGGCCATGTCCGCTATGGAGAGGACTTCTCCTATGACCAGGCTCCGACTGACAAAATTCCTTGTTTTCTCCACCTGAAAACATGACAGACTCAATGTCAAGATATCCTTAAATCCTGACCATTTAAATTAACATTTTAAAAAATAATAAACATGTTACTTTTACAATTTAAAAAATTCAACACTTTTATTAAGCAATTTTTAAATAAAAAATGATACTATCACCCTACAGAAGTCAATGTTTTCATTCTTATAAAAAATTTTTTTATTTAAGTATAGTTGATTTACAATATTGTGTTCGTTTCAGGTGTCCAGCCAAGTGATTCAGTTATATTTATATAAACGTATTGTTGTTGTTCAGTCGCTAAGTCATGTCCAGCTCTTTGCGAACCCATGGACCACAGCACACCAGGCCTCGTTGTCCTTCACCATCTCCTGGAGTTCATCCAAGTTCATGTCCATTGAATTGATGATGCCACTCTCTTCTCCTTTTGCCTCAATCTTTCCCAAGAAAAGACCTCTATTATTTCCCATCACTGTTTATGGTAAGATATTGAGTATAGTTACTTGTGCTATACAGTAAATCCTAGTTGTTTATCTCTTTTATATATAGTAGTGAGCATCTGTTCATTGTTTTTTAATGCGATCATCTGGTCTCAGACCACAGACAAGCAGTTAAAGAGTCTTTTCTCACATAATAGGAAGTCAACTACCCCTACATGGAGGCCAGCCCTGATTGACTTGCCTTTGGCCTCAAGTGGCCTTAACGAAGTTTGTCCCTGGGCCTCCCCTCAACAATTCTCCATGACAACTCACCAATACTCCCACCAACAGTGACAGCCTGGCACAAGTCAAGGCTTCATGTCAAAGCAGAGGATTCAGAAGGTTTTGGAATATTCTGGACATAGGAAAAGCACTATTCTTCACTTTCGTTTTTAACCACAGACCATCCTTGGGCTTTGATCAATTAAAAACCATGACGTCTGGTCCTCCTTTGTGACCCTGTCTTCCACTGCTGTGCACAGCAGCTTTAAATCCCAAAGCTATACAAGCACGCTCTTCTCCACCAGCAAGAAATGGGACAGGACAAGAGCACGAATGCTGTTTCATTTTAAAACTTCAGAGGCAGATGGCATTTCTGCCAAAAGTCATGGGCCCTTGCATGTGTAAATTCTAATTACCCATTCTTGGAATTAATGCTTTTTTTTCTGGCCATGCCACCCCCTCCCCATAATGTGGGATCTTAGTTCCCCAACCTGGGATGGAACTTGTTCCCCATGAGTTTGGAAGCTTGGAGTCCCTACCATTGAGACTACCAGGGAAGTCTCAACGCTAGCCTTTTTGATTCACCAGTCTCTTCTGAGATGCACCCCACAAAACTCGTGCAAGCTGCATGAGTGTATACGTGTGTGCTGTGTGTGTCTGTACATGTGTGTAAACTATGCCCCACCAGGGCAGGAGGAGCCTGTCTTCCTTGGATGACTCTCAGTTTTCACACTGGCTTAAGCTCTCTCCCCAAACATACTACTTTCCCTCCCATAGGTTTTTACAATGTTCCTCTCAAGCATTATTTTTTTTTCAAGCAGCAAACTGTCAAGATTTATGACTGTTAGTATGGCTCCTACCCAGTGCATCTTGGATTGATTATTTCCTAAAATACCTCCAAGGCTGGAGCACGTACCAGTGTCTGGTCCAGCATCACTCACACAGGAGAGTTCGTTCCCAGCAAATAATAAGAAACAACTGTAGTGGATATTTGTGGGCTTTTTCAGAGGGTACCTAGGTCCTCTGGATCCCCACAATGACCTTTCATAAAGGGCTGAATGGGGCAAGACATGCTGACCTCATGTCATGGATGGAAGAGTCTAGGCTCAGGGAGGTCAAAAGACTTGCCCAACAAGAATCATCTAGTAAGTGGTAGAAGAAGGGCCAGAAACCAGATATTCAGTGTCTCCACATGGACCTCTTGCTACCAGTCCTCAATGCCCCTCACTGTTGAGCTGGAGGAAGCCCGGGACTCTGGGTGGCCCAGTCCCAGTCACCAATAAACTCTCTCCTGTACCACCAGCCTCATCTCCAGAAAGCATGTGACACCAACATGTCCCAGTCCCCAGGTGACTTTGCTAAGAATCACCCCCCTCACTTCATTACAACAGCCCCTTTTTCCCCTTAAACCATGTAATCTGCTGGAGCTAAACCTAACCCATCAGGACCAGGGAAATCCCTCAGCATCTCCAACTAGGCAAGGTTTTCATCATATTTCGTTCTCTCCATTTCCACCGTGGATGGGGCAGCATGATTTGGCCATCGGTGGGATCCAGCTATGGTCACTTTTACACACATAAAAGTGAAATAAATTACTATCACACTTCCTAAAGAACCAACCCCAAATGTAGCCATCCTGGAGCATAATAAATTGATTGTGACAGTTCTTTTCCCTCTCGAGTCTGCCAGGACAGAGATCTTTGCTGTCAGATCCTATGGGCAAAGCCATAGAAGTCTGCCATAAACGTTCTGATGTTGACTCAAGCATTCATTTCAGCTGGTATGTTTCAAGACATCGAGCAAAAGTTTCAGAATGAAAGTGAGGCTTAATTTGATGAATTTCCTTACTGGCATACACTTTTAACATCTTCTCCACACATAAATTCTCCCTTTTCTTCAGTACTTCTTTCTTTCTCCTCTGATTTACTAATTGTTCTTAAATAAAGAATGTCTAATATTTACAAGCCCCCCCCCATATTCAACTGGCAGCATACTGAACTGCCCATGCCAGTAATGATCAATCAAATAATTAATGCATTTTTTGACATACATTCTTACAGTATTTCTACTGTACCTATATATTCATTTAGGCTGATTGAATATATTCAAGCCAAACTCAATTCCCATATCAGACTATTACCTTATAGTAATTTTAAATTATAATAATTCCATAAATGTATAGAGAATATACTCAAACTTATATTTTATCCTAAATTATACTCTATGATATTTACATTTCTGCTTAATAAATTCAATCTCAAATAGAAGGAAGGTAATTTCCCCTAAAATAACCTTCATTTCTTTATAAAGCACTTGATATATCAGACCTTCATGATACAATATTCTATTACAAAGCAAATTCTACAAAAATGTATATTTTTGATTTTATAAGCCCAGAGAGTCTCCAAAAGACAAATATTCCTTCTTCTTCAACTAAAATCAACTTGATTCAACACTGCATGGGTGTCTATAATCTGAGCTTTCTTTCCTCTGATATTAAAACACCCTTACTGTCCCCTTCATAACCCATTGGCAAGCCCTGTTAGGAGCCCAGCCAAGAGGACTGGGCAAAAACAGGTTCCTGATCTTAGTTTTCTAACATCAGACCCCAAACTGGGATATTTGCTTCTTCTATCTTCTGGTTTCAATTTCCCTAATTTAGTTACATTTAATCAGTCTTACTGAATACATAGTCAATACCAGATGGTCAATACTGAAATCAGATTTATTATATTCTTTGCAGCCAAAGACGGAGAAGCTCTATACAGCTGGCAAAAATGAGACCATCAGCTAACTCTGGCTCAGATCATGAAATCCTTATTGCCAAATACAGACTGAATTAAAGGAAGTAGGGAAAACCACTAGGCCATTCAGGTATGACATAAATCAAATCCCTTACAAATATACAGTGGACATGACAAATAGATTCAAGGCATTAGATCTGATAGACAGAGTGCCTGAAGAACTATTGATGGAGGTTTGTGACACTGTATGGGAGGCAGTGATCAAGACCACCCCCAAGAAAAAGAAATGCAAAAAGGAAAAATGGTTGTCTGAGGAGGCCTTCAAATGCCTGAGAGAAGAAAAGTAAAAGGCAAAGGAGAAAAGGAAAGATATACCCATTTGAACTAGAGTTCCAAAGAATAGCATGGAGACATAAGAAAGCCTTCCTCAGTGATCTATCACAGCAATTAAGACCACGCAACATCCCTGTGCCACCTAGAAAGTGCCCTCATTCTCCTTTACAGGGTCACCACCCCCATGGGCAACCAGTGTTCTCTTTTCATCTATATTCACTAGCTTTTCCCGCTCTTGAACTTACAAAACTGGAACCATCCAGTGTGTACTTTCATATCTGTCTTCTTCTGGGCAAATAAGGCATCTGTGTTGTTTTGTGTATCTGTCATTCATTCTTTTTTATGGCTGAGTAGTTTTCCATCTGCAAATGTTTCACAATTTGTCCCATCCCTTATTGATGGACATTTGTGTTGTTTTCAGCATGGGGTTCTTTCAAGTCAAGTTGAGGTAAGCATTCATGAACAAGTCCTTGTGGGGATATATGTTTCCATTTCTCTGTTGTAAACCCCCAGGAATGCAACTGTTGGTTAAAGGGTTGTAAGGAAGTGCTAAACACTTGTGCAAAATGACTATACCATTTTCTTCTCCGACCAACAGTGTGTGATATTTCTAGTTCTAGATGTGTATAAGAGACAGATCACTCACCTAGAGCCAGACATCTTGGAATGCAAAGTCAAGTGGACCTTAGGAAGCATCATTACAAATAAAGCTAGTGGAGGTGATGAATTCCAGTTGAGCTATTTCAAATCCTAAAAGAGGATGCTGTGAAGGTGCTACACTCAATATGCTAGCAAATCTGGAAAACTCAGCAGTGGCCACAGGACTGGAAAAGGACAGTTTTCATTCCAATTCCAAAGAAAGGGAATGCCAAACAATGTTCAAACTATGACACAATTGCACTCATCTCACATGCTAGCAAAGTAATGCTCAAAATTGTCCAAGCCAGGCTTGAACAGGATGTGAACCATGAACTTCTAGATGTTCAAGTTGGATTTAGAAAACGCAGAGGAACCAGAGATCAAATTGCCAACATCTGCTGGGTCATTGAAAAAGCAAGAGAGTTCCAGAAAAACATCTACTTCTGGTTTATTGAATACACCAAAGCCTTTGACTGTGTGGATCACAATAAACTGTGGGAAATTCTGAAAGAGATGGGAATACCAGACCACCTGATCTGCCTCTTGAGAAATCTGTATGCAGGTCAAGAAGCAACAGTTAGAATCAGACATGGAACAACAGATCGGTTCCAGATTGGGAAAGGAGTACGTCAAGGCTGTATATTGTCACCCTGCTTATTTAACTTATATGCAGAGTACATCATGAGAAATGCTGGGCTGGATGAAGCACAAGCTGGAATCAAGATTACTGGGAGAAACATCAATAACCTCAGCTATGCGTTTGATACCACCCTTATGGCAGAAAGTGTAAAAGAACTAAAGAGCCTCTTGATAAAAGTGAAAGAGGAGAGTGAAAAAGTTGGCTTAAAACTCAACATTCAGAAAATGAAGATCATGGCATCCGGCCCCATCACTTCATGGGAAATAGATGGGGAAATATTGGAAACAATAAGAGACTTTATTTGGGGGAGGGAGCTCCAAAATCACCACAGATGGTAACTGCAACCATGAAATTAAAAGACCCTTTCTCCTGGGACTAAAAGCTATGACCAACCTAGACAGCATATTAAAAAGCAGAGACATTACTTTGCCAACAAAGCTCCACCTAGTCAAAGCTATGGTTTTTCCAGTAGTCATGTATGGATGTGAGTTGGACTATAAATAAAGCTGAGTGACAAAGAACTGCTGCTTTTGAACTGTGGTGCTGGAGAAGACTCTTGGAAGTCCCTTGGACTGCACGGAGACCCAACCAGGCAATCCTAAAGGAAATCAATCCTGAATATTCATTGGAAGGACTGAAGCTAACGCAGAAACCCACTACTTTGGCCACCATCTGATGTGAAGAACTGACTCACTGGAAAAGACCTGATGCTGGGAAAGACTGAAAGCAGGAGGAGAAGGGGACGATAGAGGATGAGATGGTTGGATGGCATCACCAACTTGAAGAACATGAGTTTGAGTAAAGCTTTGGGAGTTGGTGATGGACAGGGAGGCCTGGCGTGCAGTAGTCCATGGGGTCAAAGAGAGTCAGACAAGACTGAGCGACTGAACTGAACATGTCCTGTATTATAATAAACCTTCAATTATTTTAGAAAGAAAACGAACCAGAGTAAAACATACAAATAGAATAAGTAAATGGGCTTCAAGGATTCAGTCCTCTGGGGCCTCCTTTAAACCAGACTCTCGCCTATTGGGCTACCTAGTCCTGACCCTCCCTCCAAAAGGGGTCCCAAGTCTGTTCACTTCTTACATCTCTCATCACCATCTTGAATCTGGGCTATTCTAACAGCCTTTCAGCTGGCCTCCGGTTGCACTCTGCCTCAAATATCAGCCAGGATGATCTTAGCATTAAGGCAAAATTTACATACAGCGAAATGCAGAGAGCATAAATGCATCAGTTCTGGTCCATTATCTACCTGTGTAACCATCACAGCAATTAAGACCACGCAACATCCCTGTGCCACCTAGAAAGTGCCCTCATTCTCCTTTACAGGGTCACCACCCCCATGGGCAACCAGTGTTCTCTTTTCATCTATATTCACTAGCTTTTCCCGCTCTTGAACTTACAAAACTGGAACCATCCAGTGTGTACTTTCATATCTGTCTTCTTCTGGGCAAATAAGGCATCTGTGTTGTTTTGTGTATCTGTCATTCATTCTTTTTTTGGCTGAGTAGTTTTCCATCTGCAAATGTTTCACAATTTGTCCCATCCCTTATTGATGGACATTTGTGTTGTTTTCAGCATGGGGTTCTTTCAAGTCAAGTTGAGGTAAGCATTCATGAACAAGTCCTTGTGGGGATATATGTTTCCACTTCTCTGTTGTAAACCCCCAGGAATGCAACTGTTGGTTAAAGGGTTGTAAGGAAGTGCTAAACACTTGTGCAAAATGACTATACCATTTTCTTCTCCGACCAACAGTGTGTGAGGTTTCTAGTTTCTCCAAATCCTCATCAGTATGGTCTTTCCCTAGGCTCAGCTACTCTCAAGGGCTTGTGATGTCATCTCACTGTGGGCTCTTTGGTTTGCTGGCTGGTTGGCTGGGTTTGTTTGGCTGCACCAGGTCTTCACGCCCAAGTGAGAACTCTTAGTTGCAGCATGTAGGATCTAGCTGCCTGACCAAGGAACAAACCTGGGCCCCTACACTGCAAGCTCGGACTCAGAGCCACCCAGCCACCAGGAAAGCCTCTCATTATGATTTAAATGTGCATTTCTCAGATGACTAACGATGCTGAGCACATTTTTCTATGCTTATTGGCCATTTGGACCATTTTATAAAGTCTCTATTCAAGTCTTTGGCCCATTTTCTACATTGAATAGTTTATCTTTTTAGCATTTAGCTCTAAGAACTCTTTATATGTCCTGGGTACAAGTCTTTTGTATCTGGACATAATTTCTTTCAGATATGCATTGTAGGCATTCTTTCCTGGTTTGTAGATTGTCTTTTTCTTCTCTACATGATGTCTTTTGATGAACAACAGCTTTTAATTTTCATAAAGATCAATTTATCAGTTCTTTTTCTTTGATGTGTTTAGCATTTGACATCCTCTCTAAGAAACTTCTGCCTTCTCCTTTGTTCTTCCATCAACGTTGTAATTGTGGAATTTATGTTTAGATGTATCAGTTCAATTCAGTCACTCAGTCATGTCCGACTCTTTGCTACCCCATGAATCGCAGCATGCCAGGCCTTCCTGTCCATCACCAACTCCCGGAGTTCACTCAGATTCACCTCCATCGAGTCAGTGATGCCATCCAGCCATCTCATCCTCTGTTATCCCC
>SJYC01143452.1:0-21704 GCA_006408675.1 Madoqua kirkii
ATCGGAGAAGGCAATGGCACCCCACTCCAGCATTCTTGCCCAGAAAATCCCATGGGCAGAGGAGCCTGGTAGGCTGCAGTCCATGGGGTCGCTTAGGGTCGGACACGACTAAGCGACTTCATTTTCACTTTTCACTTTCATGCATTGGAGAAGGAAATGGCAACCCACTCCAGTGTTCTTGCCTGGAGAATCCCAGGGACAGAGGAGCCTGGTAGGAGGCCGTCTATGGGGTCGCACAGAGTTGGACACGACTAAAGTGACTTAGCAGCAGCAGCTATGCATCAATAGATAGGGAATACACATGGCATCATCAAATACACTCACATACACACACACATACACAACTGTTGGGCATAAACTAATATCTTATAAGCATTTTAATAATATGTAATACACCAAGAACAAAGCAACAGTCATAAAAGTATAGCCTAATGAATTATCACAAAGATTACACCCACCTGTATAATCCCAGCCAAGTCCATGGAAATCACAGCACATCAGCTGACTCCTTCTGTGGCCTCTCTCTTGAGCACGCCCTCCTTCCTGCCCATGCTAGCTGCCCTCCTGACCTGTAATGCCATGATTTATTTTTGACACTTTTGAATATTAAAGAAATGGGATTAGTCACGGTGTCATCTCTTGTGTCTGGCTTCTCTCACTCAACATGACTAATAAGATCCATCCTGAGTGTCTACTGTAGCTGTGGTTCATGCATTTTTGTTGCTTTATGGGATTAAATTGAATTATTATACCACAAAAATTATGCTGTGTGAACACATTGTAAGATTCCATTTCTATTAAATTATAAAACAAACAAAACAAAACACAGCAGGAACAAAAGCAGAAGAGTGGTTGTCTCTTGGAGGGCAGGGCAGAGGTGGGGAGGGCATGACAGGGGCACAGGGGGCCTTTCCAGGCTGATAGTGTTGCTGTTTTTATGGGATTAAATTGAATTATTATACCACAAAAATTATGCTGTGTGAACACATTGTAAGATTCCATTTCTATTAAATTATAAAACAAACAAAACAAAACACAGCAGGAACAAAAGCAGAAGAGTGGTTGTCTCTTGGAGGGCAGGGCAGAGGTGGGGAGGGCATGACAGGGGCACAGGGGGCCTTTCCAGGCTGATAGTGTTGCTGTTGTTCAATCATAAAGTCATATCCGAGTCTTTGCAATGCCACGGACTGCCACACGCCAGGCTTCCCTGTCCGTCACCATCTCCCAGAGCTTGCTCAAACCCGTGTCCATCGAGTCGGGGATGCCATCCAACCGTCTCATCCTCTGCCATCCCGTCCTCCTGTTGCTCTCGATCTTTCCCAGCATCAGGGCTTTTCCAGTGAGTCAGCTGTTCGCATCAGATGGCCTGAACTTCAGCTTGATAGTAATGTTCTCTACTTTGATAGAGGTTTGAGTTACCAGGTTGAACGTATTTGCCAAAATTCTGAGAGTGTACACTTGATAATTTACATTTCATTGTACTTTACAGCAAAAGAAAAAAATCCGAGCCACACTGACAGGATGTATACCATGGTGTGATGTGATGTGATACGATAGTATCATATCAAATTATATGATGTGACGAGAAGGGCACTCCCCCTCACACACTTTCCCAGAACTCATAACCTCAGCCTAAATGTGAGAAAAACATCAGACAAACCCAGAGTGAGGGACATTCAACATAATATCTGACCAAAACTTTTCAAAAGTGTCAAGGTCATGAAAAACAGGGAAAGAAAGAGGAATTGTCTTTGTCTTCTTCAAACAGCCCAGAGGAGATCAAGGAGCTATGGCAATGAGGTACATGTCCTGGAAGAGAAAGAGGCCACCATGGGGAAACGATGAAAACTAAGCAGTCTAGCATTGAGTTCATGGCAATGGACCAAGGCTGCCTTCTTCATTTCGGCAAATGTGCCATGGTTCTGTAAAATGTTAACAGGGGAAACTAGCTAAGAGGGTGATGGGAACTCTCTGTATTATATCTTCAACTTTCCTATCAATTGAAAAGTTCAATCAATTCAAAGGTCCATCTTTAAAAAGAGACAAGTGTTAGGAAGAGAGGATATATGAAAAAAGAAGAGATATATACATGAAAAAAAAATAAAAGTGTTAGTCACTCAGTGGTGTCTGACTCTTTGCCACGCCATGGACTAAAGAGCCTGCCAGGCTCTTCTGTCCATGGAATTCTCCAGGCAGGAATACTGGAGCGGGGCTTTCCTGGTGGCTCAGTGGTAAAGAATCCACCTGCCAAGGCAGGAGACACGGGCTCAATCCCTGATTCAGGAAGATCCCACAGGCCTCAGATAGTTCACCACCACAACTGAGCCTGCACTCAGGAACTGCAGCTACTAGCCCCACACCCTGAGCCTGTACTCTGCAACAGGAGAAGGCACTGCAGTGAGAAGCCTGGACACAGCCACTAGAGAGCAGCCCCTGCTCGCCACAACTAGAGAAGAGCCCTCACAGCAACAAAGACCCGGGCACAGCCATAAACAAACACATTAGTAAAGAAAGAATACTGGAGCAGGTAGCCATTCCCTTCTCTGGGGAATCTTCCCGACCCAGGGATCAAACCCAGGTCTCCCACACTGAAGGCAGATTCTTTATCGTCTGAGCCACCAGGGAAGCCCTGGTGTATATGTACACACGCATGTATGTGTATATACATCAGTTCAGTTCAGTCACTCAGTCATATCCAACTCTCTGCGACCCCATGAATCCCAGCATGCCAGGCCTCCCTGTCCATCACCAACTCCCAGAGTTCACTCAGACTCATGTCCATCAAGTCCGTGATGCCATCCAGCCATCTCATCTTCTGTTGTCCCCTTCTCCTCCTGCCCCCAATCCCTCCAGCATCATAGTCTTTTCCAATGAGTCAACTCTTCGCATCAGGTGGCCAAAGTACTGGAGTTTCAGCTTTAGCATCAGTCCTTCCAATGAACACCCAGGACTGATCTCCTTCAGAATGGACTGGTTGGATCTTCTTGCAGTCCAAGGGACTCTCAAGAGTCTTCTCCAACATCACAGTTCAAAAGCATCAATTCTTCGGCACTCTCCTTCTTCACAGTCCAACTCTCACATTCATACATGACCACTGGAAAAACCATAGCCTTGACTAGATGGACCTTTGTTAGCAAAGTAATATCTCTCCTTTTGAATATACTGTCTAGGTTGGTCATAACTTTCCTTCCAAAGAGTAAGCATCTTTTAATTTCATGGCTGCAGTCACCAACTGCAGTGATTTTGGAGCCCCCCCCAAATAAAGTCTGACACTGTTTCCATCATTGCCCCATCTACTTCCCATGAAGCGAAGGGACCAGATGCCATGATCTTCATTTCCTGAATGTTGAGCTTTAAGCCAACTTTTTCATTCTCTTTTTTCGCTTTCATCAAGAGGCTCTTTAGTTCCTCTTCACTTTCTGCCATAAGGGTGGTATCATCTGCATATCTGAGGTTATTGATATTTCTCCCAGCGATCTTGATACATACATACATATATATATATGAGTGATTCATTTTGCTGTACAGTAGAAGCTAACACATAGCAACCCACTCCAGTATTCTTGCCTGGAGAATCCCGGGGACAGAAAAGCCTGGTGGGCTGCTGTCCTTGGAGTCGCACAGAGTCAGACACAACTGTAGCGACTTAGAATGCATGCATGCATGCATTGGAGAAGGAAATGGCAACCCACTCCAGTGTTCTTGCCTGGAGAATCCCAGGGACAGAGGAGCCTGGTGGGCTGCCGTCTATGGGGTCACACAGAGTTGGACACGACTGAAGCGACTTAGGAGCAGCAGCAGAAGCTAATGCAACATTGTAAAGCAACTAGACTTTAATAAAAATTAATTTTAAAATAGAATAAAAAGAGACAAGCAAGACAACACCACCACCAAAAAAGACCTTTGTGTATTAAAACACATATACATACACAAATCATTTTTTAAAAGCAGTGGTGGGTGTTTTTCTCCAACTCCAAATCAAAATCAGCTTTGGTCTAAGGGGAAAGTACACCTTCAGATACCTAATTTGAATGCTTATGACAAAGGACATCCCTGGTGCCTGGCCTTTGATCCATGTGTCTCCACGCAACACAGACGTTCTAGAATGAAAAACTAACAAGAACTGGAAAACCAACCCTGGTTTCCCAGCTCTGCTCCAATAATCCACGCCTTTATCCTGGTCTCTTTGCCAATCTGCTTCTGGAGCTCAGCCCTGAACAAACTCCCTCTTCTCTCTGAAAATAGCAAGAATCAAAAATGCTTTATCCTGGAGAAATCAAAAGCTTTCCAGACAAGCAAAAGTTGAGAATTTAGCACCACCAAAACAGTTTTACAACAGATGCTGAAGGAAATTCTCTAGACAGGAAACACAAGAGAAGGAAAAGACCTATAGAAAACAAACCCAAAACAATTAAGGAAATGGTAATAAGACCATACATATCGATAATCACCTAACATGTACATGGCTTAAATGCACCAACCAAAAAACACAGACTGGCTGGACAGATGAAACACGTGCACGTGTGCACTTCCACCTACCACATCACTCTGCTTGACTCCCTAAACTGTATGTAATTGTTTTATATTGTTAAGCTACGCATGTTCCCATTATGGCTTGCAATTGTAATTATCTTTTATTTTTTGTCTGGCTGATAAAAATATCACTCCAATTGATACTCATCTTTCACTACTGTCAAAAAAAAACACACCAAAAAATGCTCTATCTCTATTAAAAATCGAGGTGTACCCCACTGCGAGCACACAGGACCCCCCAGAGGCACCAGCATAGGGCCCATCTGCCTTCTAGTAAACATCATGATCACAACTCGACCTCCGACCCCCAAACCTCAGCACCACCCCATGAACCCCACATACAGCCTGGTGAATGAGTAGATGGTGAATGAAAAAGAAACTGTTGAATCATCTTGCGGTAACTGTCAAAGGTTGAAGGCCCGGAGCCAGCAGGCGCCTAAGAAGATGCAAAGGGGGTGGTTTCTAAGTGCTGCGGTTTAATGTAGGCCATGAAGTTCCCTCAACTGGGAAGATGCCCAAAAGTTCGTTCTGATTTTTGCATAACATGAGAAAACCCGAATGAACTTCTGGCCAACCCAATACCTTGGCTGATGAGCAAAGTACAGAGGTTGCAGGTGGGAAAAAAAAAAGGCTATGAATATTGAGAGGAAAGGGAAGAAGAGGAAGGAAAGTCCTTCCTTGAAGACAAAAACCTCACAGGAATTCCTGAAGGAGGCAGTTCTAGACCCCCATCCTTGCATCCTGGGCCCCCAACAAGTGAACGAGTAACTGAGTGACGGAGTAACTGATGGAAGGGAACCTTCCCCTCCATCCTGGCTTTTACCCTTCCTTCCTGAGCTTTTGCTAAAGCGCCTGCTCCATCTCAATGCTCAAAAGAAGCCAGGCCAGTTCCCCACGCTCAAAGGGCTTGGAGTCCAGCACGGAAGACAAAGCAAGAGGAAGAGGGGCCCTGCAGGCAGTTCTGAAGAGTTATCATCAGACCTCAAGTGGCTGGATGGGCGTTCCCTCCCTGGGATGGCCTGGTGGTTTTCTGGAATGAGGAGCTTTGGGTTTAGCAATTACCTTTACTTGGTTTGGTCGGGAGGAGCTGAGAGAAGGCAGAACAGCGAGTACCCACTGGCTGTGCAGGGTAGGCTGAGGAGTGGGGTGTCTGTGGGCAGAGAGAGGAAGTCCTGGGGAGGGAGGGAGAGGGAGGGGAGCGAAGGAGGAAAAGGGAGGAAGGTGAGCAGGAAGGAAGCCCAGGGGGAGGCAGGGCTGAGGGAGCAGGGAAAATATGAGCAGGGAGCCCATAGCAAGGCAGGGCTGAGGGAGCCAGGGAAAGGAACAGATACAAGATGAAAATACAAGCTGTCACTAGACTCGGGCATGTCTGTCATTAGGTGAAGGCACAGCAGCAGACTGCTGCTGGCTCTTCCTCCCCACCAGGATCCTGGGGGCTGTGTCATCCCCGCCCAAGGGTGGCTTCTGATTGGTCCAGGTCACCACTAGATCTCAACCTCCAGGATGGCGACTGGCTGAGAAATGAGACTTGAAGCTTCAAACAAGGAGGGTTACTTTTTAGGGTTCATATGAGAGGTGCTGATGGGAGTGACCCCTGTTGTTGTTCAGTCACTCAGTTGTGTCTGACTCTTTGTGACCTCATGGACTGCAGCACACCAGGCTTTCCTGTCTTTCACTGCCTCCCAAAGTTTGCTCAAACTCATGTCCATTGTGTAAGTGACGCCATCCAACCATCTCAACCTCTGTCATCCCCAGCATCAGGGTCTTTTCCAATGAGTCGGCTCTTTGTATCAGGTGGCCAAAGTAATGGAGCTTTAGCTTCAGCATCAGCCCTTCCAATGAATAATCAGGGCTGATTTGCTTTAGGATTGGTTTAATTTCCTTGCTGTCCAAGGGACTCTCAAGAGTCTTCTCCAGCATCAGTCTGAAAACATCAATTCTTTGGCGCTCAGCCTTCTTTTTGGCCCCTGAGAGATTAGCTAAGAAAGCAAGGATGGGTTTGTGGCCAACAGGTCAGGGTCTTTGAGGATGCCAAGCCCCATGGTCTACAAGTATAATCAGGCCTGACTCCCTCCTAAGGTCATACTCTTGACCACAGGGGCTCCTTGTATCCAACTACAGTGATACCTTTGGTGACTCAACGGATGTCTTTGGAGCAACCTTGTGTGCGTGTGTGCTGCATGCTCAATTGTGTCTGATTCTTTGCGACCCCAAGGACTATAGCCTACCAGGCTTCTCTGTCCATGGGATTTCACAAGCAAGAATACTCGAGTGGGTTGCCATTTCCTTCCCAGGGGATCTTCCTGACCCAGGGACCCAACCTGCATCTCCTGCATTGGCAGGTGGATTCTTTACCACTGCACCACCTGAATATTGTTGTCATCGTTCAGTCGCTAAGTTGTGTCCAACTTTTTGCAACCTCATAGACTGCAGCACACCAGGCTTCCCTGTCCCTCACTATCTCCCAGAGTTTGCTCAGATTCATGACCACTGAGTTGGTGATGCTATCCAAAGATCTAATTCTTGCTGCCCTTTTCTCCTTTGCCTTCAGTCTTTCCCAGCATCAGGGTCTTTTTCTGAACATTACTGTACACAAACTCACAGTAGAAGATCTAAAGGAAAAATCCATCATTTTCAAAAACAGATCCATTCACTGAGTGTGTAGGAGGCACCCTTAGGGAGTGAAACATGCACAGGAGCCAGGACCCTGCTGGACCCTGAGAGCTACCTGTCCACCTACCTGTCCATGTACAGGTAAAAGGGAACTTGGAAAATGACCACAGAGACTCAAGGGCCAATGATCCCCTGGACTTCAGGGCCTGGGGTCCCCAAAGGGCCAAGTGGAGATCAACACTCTGCCATGGCTGCCAGGAGGGGTTGGGGAGAGATCCTGGGGTTCTAGGGTCTCCCGTGATGTCTAAGTTCTCACAATAAGCCCATGTGTTAATATTCCATCACTCAGGCATGTCTACATCTTTGTGAGTCCATGGACTGTAGACCACTAGGCTCCTCTATCCATGGAATCCTCCAGGTAAGAATACTGGTGTGGGTTGACATTTCCTTCTCCAGGGGATCTTCCTGACCAGCCATGGATTGAACCTGCATCTCCTGTATCTCCTGCATTGGCAGGAAAATTCTTTACCACTGTGCCACCTGGGAAGCCCCACAGTAAGCCAGTAGATAGTGTCAAAGAAACAGAGGTTTGCATGTGGTCCATAGAGCTGTTGCTGTGAAGAGAAGGGGGAGAGATCATTAATCAGCAGTGCCATCTCCTTTTGTCACAGTCAGGATCCCCCTTGTCACAGCCACAGCTATGTAAGAATCAGTCTCTGCTCCTGGAATCAACCCACCAGCAAAGCACTGCTCATGGAGAGAGGACCGAGTATAGATGTTGTCATTTGGACATCACTGTAAAGCAGAGGATGGACAGAAGGGAACTTAGAAAGACAAGGGATGCCATTGAAACTCAGTGCAACAAGGTAAATAAGAATAAAAATATACTCACACCAACACAGAAGAATCTCAGCTCTCTAGGAGGGAGAGAAGGGGGCAGAGGATTGTGGGAGGACCCACACCACCCCCACCACCCCCGCCCCGAAGAACAGCATCAGTTCTGAGATCTCTAGACACAGTCAGAATGACCTCGGTTAGAAAATAGGCCTGCTTCCCTCCAAAGTCACAGCCCCTCCAAGGCAGCAAGCAATGAGTACCCAAGACCTTAGCTTCTCTACCCAGACACTGCTTTCTTTCATGCAAAACACCCTTTTGGAATCAATGAGCAAATCTCTGCCCAGAAAAGCCAAGGTATTACCCAACTTCAGATCCACTCATGGCCAGAGGAACATGGAAGGAACTTAACAGGCAGCACTAAGTGCCCTACTCAAGGTGAGAATGCCCGACCTGGCTTCCGAGGTGCCCTTCCCAGCCATCCTTCACTCCCTGAAGCGACCCAGGGGCTCAGGAGGAGCCCAGTCAAGGTGGAGTGCCCAGTGCTGTCTGTCCCATATGGGCTCTTCCTTTCCTGGGCCACATCACCTGACTCTGTCTTTAGCAGGCTCCTACTCCCACCCCCACCCACGTGGTTCTGCTGGGTGACCCAGCCCAGTGGCATATCAAGAAAAGGCAACAGCAGTGGCCAGATGGGCCAGTGAGGGTGGCCTGGACCAGGCCAGAAGCCAAGAAGAGCCCCTCTCTTCCAGCCTGGCTGCTGAGCGGTGGACATGCACCCAAATCTCCAAGGGCCACAAGGCGGCCAGAGTTCATCTGGACATGGGGCAAGCAGAGCCAAGGACTCCTGCCAGCGTCACCCCGGCTCCTGCCTTCCAGCCTCTGCACCCAAAACCAAGGTAAGCTGTGTTTTTCTGTCTCTGCAACTGAAACTAAAGTGAAATAAAAGCAAACTAATTGGGGTGCTTTTGGTTAATAACCACAAGTTTGGTTGAAACCCAACTCACAGTGGCCTGAACCATAAAGGAGACTTACTGCTTCATGGAGCTGGGGATGAGGAACACAGTGCAGGCTTCAGGGCACATGGACTCTGTGGCTTAATCATGTTATCAGAATGTGGAGTCGTTCTCTGAGTCATTTCCTCCTAGGGCTGGCTTCCCTGTTGGTGACAAAATGGCTGCACGCCTGTCAGCCTCACATTCAGACTCCACTCTGTCCAAAATGAGAAGGTCTGCCCACCCAACAGATCTCTCAGATAAACAAGGAAGCATCTTTTCCTGGACCCCTCAGAAACCTCCCTTCCCATTTCTTTGGCTGGAATCAGATCATGTGACTATTCCTGTACCAACTTGAGGAGTAAGACTGTGGCAAATAAGGAAGGGCTTCCCTGGTGGCTCAGACCGTAAAGAATCTGCCTGCAACGCGGGAGATCCCAATCCCTGGGTCAGAAAGATCCCCTGGAGGAAGGCATGGCAACTGACTCCAGTATTCTTGCCTGGAGGACTCCATGGACAGAGGAGCCCAGTGGGCTACAGTCCATGGGGTCGTAAAGAGTCTGACACAACTAAGCAAGTAATACAAATGAAGAAAAAGAAAAACTTCTGCACAATCTTCTCTAAGGAAATTTCTCACGTTAAATTAGTATACGGAATTTATTGACTGTAATTCAAATCCTGCAGATCCCCACCTCTATACTATCTCTCTCCTCTCCTCTCTAAAGAAAAGGAAGATAGGACTATGCCCTTTTTGTTAAGGGATTTTTTAATATGAACCATTTTTAAGTCTTTATTAAGTTTGTCACAATATTGCTTCTGTTTTATGTTTTGGTTTTTTGGCCACAAGACATGTGGGATCTTGGCTCCCTGACCAGGGATCAAACCTGCACCCCCTGTACTGGGATGTAATTCAAATCCTGCAGATCCCCACCTCTATACTATCTCTCTCCTCTCCTCTCTAAAGAAAAGGAAGATAGGACTATGCCCTTTTTGTTAAGGGATTTTTTAATATGAACCATTTTTAAGTCTTTATTAAGTTTGTCACAATATTGCTTCTGTTTTATGTTTTGGTTTTTTGGCCACAAGACATGTGGGATCTTGGCTCCTTGACCAGGGATCAAACCTGCACCCCCTGCACTGGGAGGCAAGGTCCTAACCCCTGGACCACTGGGGAGCCCCAATCTCTGCCCTTTATAGGGCTCCCCTGGTGGCTCAGACGGTAAAGAATCCGCCTGCAATGCGGGAGACCTGGATTCTGTCCCTGGGTCGGGGAGATCCCCTGGGGGAGGCACGGCAACCCACTCCACAGAGGAGCCTGGCAGGCTACAGTCCGTGGCCAAAGAGCTGGACACGACTGAGTGACTAAGCACACTAGCACGCCCTTTCTAAACTTCATTATTATCACCTTTGAGAGTCAGATGAGCAATCAAATACGAAAAGTATGTCACCAAGTGCACTCCTTGAGTAGATCCCGGCGCGGGGAAGCGGGCCCACTGAGCCTCCTGACCTTTACTGGTGTGAGTTTTAGTGCGTTTCTCTAGATCTCCCTCCCAGCCCCGCTGCGCCCCCGCCCCCACCGCTCATCTCTCAGCCCTCGCCTGCCAACCCTTTTAAACCTTGGTTTAGCAGTCCTTTACTTTCATTTTATAGAGTTTCTCACATATCCAGGTATGTCTAAAGAGTGTGTGCTTAGTTGCTAAGCTGTGTCTGACTCTTTATGACCCTGTGGACTGCAGCCCGCCAGGTTCCCAGGCCCATGGGATTTTCGGGCAAGAATACTGGAGTGGGTGGTTGTTTCCTCCTCCAGTGGTCTAAAGAGTATACTGTTAGCACAATTTATCCTACTTTATAAAAAAAAGGGGGGGGGTGGGAATCAGCACCCCAATGTTCACAGTAGCACTATTCACAGTAGTCTGGACACCAAAGCAATGAACGTGTCCATCAAGATGCAGTCCATATACTCACAGAGATATATATGGATGGACTTGGAAATTATCATACTAAGGGAAGTAAGTCAAAAAGAGAAAGGCAAATAGCATGTGCTATCACCTACTAAACAAAGACATACTCACAGATACAGAAAACAAATTTATGGTTGCCAAAGAAGAAAAGAGATAGGAAAAGGATAAATTAGAAGTTTGGGATTAGCAGATACAAACTACTATATATAAAATGCATAAACAACAAGGCCCTACGATATAACACAGGGAACTATATTCAATCTCTTGTAATAAATCATTATGAAAAAGAATATATATTAACTTTGCTGCACACCAGTAATTAACACAACACTGTAAATCAACTCTACTTCAATAAGGAAAAAAACCCTAGTCTTTAACAAGTTTGACATTCGTAACACAATATCACTGTCCATACTCACTATACTGTGCCATCTGTTGGCCACAAGTTTGTTCCTTTAAACAACATCCCTCTTATTCCTCCTACCACCAGTCCCTGCTAACCACAATTCTATTCTGTTTTTACGAGTTCACAGCTTTTTAAAATTTCATACAGAAGAGGAGCTTAGTTTTCTAATCAGCCTAAAGTCACATATGCAGGAGACCAGGTCACCAACCATCCTTTCAGGCACCCAGGCTTATCACCTGTCCTTCATTCTCTATACACCCATCCTCAGGGACTAGCCTGACCCAAACAAAACACTAATGCTGACCTGCCCTGGAAAGGAAGGTTCTGATCAAGAAAGTCTTGATCAGGGGCCAAGAATCCTGCTTGTTTATAAACCAGTATTTATTCATATTACTCACTTCACTCCTATTTTGAACAAACACCCAAGGTTGACTAGCATTTAACAAAAGCCTCAAACACGAAATACAGGTCAAAAGCGGGGAAAAAGGGAACTCAAGAAACAGAGACAAGGCAGAAAATAGAAAGAAACATCTCAGAACTTACCATCAAGTATGCCCAAGAAATAAGACATTTGGCAACCAGAAAACAAGAACAGATGCTCTAGAAAAGGAACAAGGGACTTGGAGAAACTCTGAAAATTATGACAGTAGTTATTTTAAATGACTCAAGAGAAGTTGGAAGATACAGTTGAGAAAGTCGCCAGGAAAAAAAATGAAATGGTAAAGAGATGAAAAACAAGAAAGAAAAGATTAGGAAACCAGAAGACAAGCCCCAGAGGTTTGACGTCTGAATCAGAGTTCAGGTTAGAGAGCAGTGGCAATAGTTGAAGAACAGCAGTTTCCAGATTAAAAGAGCCCCTGGCACGCCCCCAACAATGAAAGAGAAAGAGACCACCGTCAAGTCACAATATGATGCCTTTAAAATTCTGGGGGAGATTTTATTCCCAGTCTAGAATTCTACACCTACACAAATATTCAGCCAATCTCAAAAAGTTAATTCTCTGGTATCCTTTCTCAAGAAACTATTACATGAGAGACTGTCCTGGTTCTCGACGGCTATGGTAATAGTGTACCCCAAAACTCAGTGGCTTCAAACAACAATTCCCTGTCACTCTACCTCCTACTCTGTCAGGAACTCGGGCACACAGGATCAAGTATTAATAGAGATGCCTGTGTGCTCCTCACAGGTCTGGGTCCCAGCTTAGATGGCGTGAACAGCTGGGGGCTGGAGCAGCCAGGAATGGCCGGCATCTCTCTATGGGGCATCTCTTCAAGGACCAGCTTGGGCTTCCTCACAGCATGGCAGCCACAGGCTGGTGCAGAACTTTCCACGCGGAAGCCAGGGCCTCAGGAGACAGAGCGGAAGGTGCCAGTCACAGTCACGCAGACCTGAGCCTATGTCACTCCAACCATACCCGTGGACCAGAGCAGTCCCCGAGCCACCCAGACTCAGGGGAGGGACACAGAAGCACCCCTCTCAGCGGGGATGATGCTAAAGAGCATGTGATCACCTCTAATCCTCCACAAAGAGCGACCAAGAAAGAGAAGGCCTGGGAAAACAGAGGCTTGACTTTAAAGGAGATGCAAAGGAAACTCCCCAGGTGACCGGGAAGACGATGGTAAAGCCAGTCCAGGCTGAAGCCCCAGAGGGAGACCTCCTGGATGGATTTCTCCATGGGGAGGGAAGGGACCAGCAGATACACGACAGGTGTGACCAAACCACTGTTTTGTTGTTGTTAAGCTACTAAGTCCTGTCTAACTCTTTGTGACCCCATAGACTGTAGCTCACCAGGCTCCTTTGTCAATGGGATTCTCCAGGCAAGAATACTGGAATGGGTTGCCATTTCTTTCTCCAAGGGGATCTTCCTGACCCCGGGGTCAAACCTGCATCTCCCGCTAGCCTCCTGCCCTGCAGGCAGGCTCTTTACCACTCAGCCACCAGGGAAGCCCTTGACCAAACTGAGAGGACTGGAACTCTTCCGTCTAGAAGTGCACAGGCCGGTGAGTGACAGTTTTACATAAAACTCAGCACATGAATAAAGGCAGAAATTGTTATCCCAAGAGAACACCAAAAGTTATCAAAGAAAGGAAATGAAAGATGTTATACTATGGTGCATGTCAGGGAATAACAATGTAGTCACAGCAGTGTGAACCCTGGATACCAATTAAGTAAAAATGGGGACTCACTGATTTGCAGGAATAAGGAAAGAAAGTGGGCAGTCATGGGAATCTTCATTTTCTATACTGCTAAGTCACTATCTGGGCTTCCCCAGTAGCTCAGACAGTGGAGAATCTGCTTGCAACGCAGGAGACCGGGTTTAATCCTTGCTTCAGGAAGATCCCCTGGAGAAGAGACTGGCTACCCACTCCATTATTCTTGCCTGGGAAATCCCATATACAGAGGAGTCTGATGGGCTACAGTCTATGGGTTTCCAAGAGTCAGACACGACTGAGTGGCTAACAAACACACACACACACACACAAATCACTGTATAATCAAGAAGTAGCTCTGTTTATGAATGTTTTAAAGGAAAATAGAAGCAAATGACATAAGAATCCCCTGAAAGACGTGAAAGTGTTTGCCAGTGAGAAAAGGGAATAAGGGGTGAAGGGGGTAGAATAGGGGCAGGTTTTTTTCACTCCAAACCTCACAGTGTCTCTTTTGTATTAAGTGGGTTCATACATTGTATTATGAAAATAAAAATAAATTTTAAAAGAGAAAGCTGTAGAACACATAGGATAATTCTGTTTATCCAAGCAAATGTTCACATGTCTATGTGAGCTCATAGAAAAATAGGAAAAGTAGGAAAAAAATCAAACTCTACAACACTAAAGTATTCAAAGTGGTTGGAGGCCCAAAGGCCCATCAACATATGAATGGACAAACAAAATGTGATACATCCATCTAATGAAGTATTGTTATTCAGTTGCTCAGTCGAGTCCAGCTCTGCGACCCCATGGATTGCAGCATGCCAGGCTTCCCTGTCCTTCACTATCTCCCTGAGTTTGCTCAAACTCATGTCCATCCAGTCAGTAACGTCATCCAACCATCTCATCCTCTGTAGCCTCCTTCTCCTCTTGCCCTCAGTCTTTCCCATTGTAAAGAAATAGAGGACAACAACAGAATGGGACTGAGTAGGGATCTCCTCAAAAAAAATTGGAGATGCCAAGGGAACATTTCATGCAAAGATGGGCACAGTAAAGGATGATGGAGTATTATCCAACCTTAAAAAGGAGATTCTGTCACCTGTTGCAACATGAAGGACATTTTGCTAAGTGAAAAGAGCTAGACACAAAAGGACAATGATTGCATGATTCCACTTAGATGACATAACTAGAGAAGTTCAAATTAATAGAGACAGAAAGTAGACTGTGGCTGCCAGTGGCTGTGGGGAGGAAGGAAGAGGGGGTTGATGTTTAACGGGTACAGAGTTCCAGACTGCGAGGATGCCAGAGTTCTGAGATGCATGCCGTCAATGGCTGCACGGTACCACGGATGTACTTCGTGCCACTGTGTATTCAGTTCTACTGAGCTGGGTGAGCCTGGAGCCCGTGACAGTCAGAAAGAGAAAGGGAATTCAGAAAGAGAGGAACAAACGTTGTCTATTAACACATACATGTGGAATCTAGAAAAATGGTACTGATGAACCTATTTCCAGGCAGGGCAGGAATAGAGACACAGACACAGAGAAGAAATGCTGGACACAGTAGTGGGAAGGAGAGGGTGGAAGAAATTCAGAGAGTAGCACTGATATATACACTGCCATGTGCAAACAGATAGCCAGTGGGAAGCTGCTGTCCAGCACGGGGAGCTCGGCCGGGTGCCCTGTGATTCCCGTGGGCTGGGGGTGGGGTTCGGGAGTCGGGGGACATATGTGTACTTGTGGCTGATTTGCATTGTTGCATGGCAGAAGCAGAGGAATACTGTAGAGCAATCATCTTCTGATTAAAAATAAATTTTTAAAATTTTAAAGTAAAAAAGGTTAAAATGGTCGATTTTCTTTTTCTGTTATTTCACCACATTAACAATAAGTGGCTGGAGACTTCCCTGGTGGTCCAGCAGCTGAGAATCCGTCTGCCAGTGCAGGGGACACAGGTTCAATCTCTGCACCAAGAAGATTCCACACACCACAGAGCAACGAAGCCCGAGCACCACAGCCACTGAAGCCCATGTGCCTAGGCCCTGTGCTCTGCAACAAGAGGAGCCGCCGTGGCGAGGAGCCCACATGCCTACATGAAGAGTAGCCCCTGCTCATGGCAACTAGAGAAAGCCCATGCAGCAAGGAAGACCCAGCACAGCCAAAAACCAGTTCAGTCGCTCAGTCATGTCTGACTCCATGCGACTCCATGAACTGCAGCACGCCAGGCCTCCCTGTCCATCACCAACTCCCAGAGTCCACCCAAACCCATGTCCATCGAGTCAGTGATGCCATCCAACCACCTCATCCTCTGAAGCCCCCTTCTCCTCCTGCCCTCAATCTTTCCCAGCATCAGGGTCTTTTCAAATGAGGCAGCTCTTCAAATCAGGTGGCCGAAGTATTGGCGTTTCAGCTTTAGCATCAGCCCTTCCAAAGAACACCCAGGACTGATCTCCTTTAGGATGAACTGGTTGGATCTCCTTGCAGTCCAAGGGACTCTCAAGAGTCTTCTCCCACACCACAGTTCAAAAGCATCAATTCTTCAGCACTCAGCTTTCTTCACAGTCCAACTCTCACATCCATACATGACCACAGGAAAAACCAAAGCCTTGACTAGACAGACCTTTGTTGACAAAGTAATGTCTCTGCTTTTTAATATGTTGTCTAGGTTGGTCATAACTTTCCTTCCAAGGAGTAAGCGTCTTTTAATTTTATGGCTGCAATCACCATCTGCAGTGATTTTGGAGCCCAGAAAAATAAATAAAACAATAATCAACAAATAATAATTTAAAAAAATAAGCAGTTGGGGAGGGGACAGTTTGGGAAACTTTCAGGTTTTCAATATTATCTGACTCTTTGCAATGAGAAGGTCTTCACCATGTGCTTGAGTGCATAAATAAGGCTGTGGGGGAAAACCAAATCTCTGCAAAGGTTAGGAAGAGAAATGTGCATTGCTCCAGGGAAGGAAAGAAAAGGCAGTGAATAGGAAGAAGGGGGACAGGAAAGCAGCCGGCTCAACACAGCCAGGCCAGGGAGGGGAGCCCTGAGGAAGGATAGTGGGGAGGTCCCATCAGTCTAGAACTTCTAGTGAGGCCTGTGAGCCTTACAGGGCTTCCCAGGTGGCGCTAGTGGTAAAGAACTCACCTGTCAATGCAGGAGACATAAGAGAGGAGGGTTCGACAGCTGGGTCGGGAAGATCCCTGGAGGAGGGCACGGCCACCCACTCCAGTATTCCTGCCTCAAGAATCCCATGGACAGAGGAGCCTGGCGGGCTATAGTCTACGGTGTCGAAAAGAGTCGGACACGGCTGAAGCGACTGCGCACAGAAGCCTTACATGTGCACACCCACTCACCAGCCTGGCCCCCAGGAGAGAGCCCTGCTTTGCCAAGAAACAAACTCAAAAACGTGTGAAAAGCTTATTAGGTTTCAGATCTTGCTCTTTTTTGATGGGAACCATCTTAAAAGTCTTTATGGACTTTATGGACATGATCGGTTCTGTTTTCTGTTTTGGTTTATGGCCGCGAGGCATATGCGATCTTAGCTCCCTGACTAGGGACAGAGCCTTCACCCCTGCATTGGACGGTGAAGTCTTAACCACTGCACCACCAAGGAAGTCCCCAGATGTTGTTTTTAAATATTCCCTGCAACCTCAGGAAGGAGCCTCAAGTGGCCCAGAATCCGCTGCTGCCCCAGCCAAGGGCATGCTGTCCTATGGACCTCGGGGCAGGTGGGACCCTTAGACATGGGGACATTCCCAGAGCCCGGGGGACCTGCCATCAAAGTGAGGACAGGAAGGACTCAGCCTGGCAGGCTGATCTTGGGGAGAGAGGGGGGAAGCTGGGCTGCACTTGTACCCCAGAGGATGAATCCCTGCGCTCAGAAAACTGCAAAACCAGGATTTTGGTTTTCTGGGGAAGCAAACTCTTTCCTGGGCTCTATGTCCTGGGAGTGCCTGATACTGTACAAACTTCCCACAGTACACACAGCACTCACAATCATGAACCTCGCCCCCTCCAACACCTGCTTGAATTTCAAGGGCCTGGGGATAGGGGACTGGCTACAGGAGGCCTCATATTGTATCTGTGAATCCATGTCTGGTGTTTAGTCTGTCAGTCACATCTGACTCTTTGCCACACCATGGACTGTAGCCTACCAGGCTCTTCTGTCCATGGGGTTCTCCAGGCAAGGATACTGGAGAGGGTTGCCATGCCCTCCTCCAGGGGATCTTCCCAACCCAGGGATCAAACTTGGTTCTCCTGCATCGCAGGCAGATTCTTTACCATCTGAGCCACCAGAGAGTTTTATTTCTGGCCTCTCATGGAGCCTTTTACTGTGACAGAAGGTTAAAAACATCAAGAAGTCAGGTCACTGTCTTCGAACACAGGATAAGATCAAATCTGATAGTACAAGGTGAACTTTCAAGCAGATACTAAGATCTTTAATCACTGGGGACAAAAAAAAAATAGTATGACATTTAAGCTATTACAGCTCTGAAATTATGAAGTCAATAAACAAGAACTGGAGAGAATGGAAAAGTGTTTGTTAGAGTAATGGGGTTTGAATCTCTTTCCCCCCACTTTTTTTTCAGGTGTTATACCACAGCCAACATTAAGGAAAAGCCACTCAACAGTTTCTCACTTAAACCAGCAGCACAGATGTTATCTCCTTTCTGCAGATGGAAGCTCAGGAATGTAACATCTCCCTTGGTGACAATCACAAGGTAATGTGCTGCTGGCTGCTGGCTGCTGGCTGGCTTTCCAACTCCAGCCTGCCTTTCCCTCTGTCCCAAAGCAGACTGCACAATTCACAGCAAAGAACCTTCTACTTGGCCCAAATCAGTGGTTTAGATGTTAGCATTCTTTTCCATCATTTAAACTGCAGTTATCTAAATAAGAAAAGACAAAGAGATGGCAGCTCAGGAACTAAACTGAAAAGACACAGGAAGACAGGAAAAGGGACGTGTATAAAGGCACTGGTCCCCAAGCTTTTGGGCCCCAGGCACTGATTTCATGGAAGGAGATTTTTCCATACACTGAGGAGGGGGAAGGTTTTCAGATGATTCAAGGGCCATTATGTTTCTTATGCACTTTATCTCTATTATTACTACATCAGCTCCACCTCAGATCACCAGGTATTAGATCCTCGAGGTTGGGGACCCCTGTATAAGGGTTGTGACAGAAGCTAGTATCACTTAAAGCAGCAGGACCTCCTTGCCCTCTTAAAAATTCTTGAGGCCTCCACACAAACCTGTACATGGATGTTTCTATTAGCTTTATACATAACTTCCAAAACGTGGAAGCATTCAAGGTGGACTTCAGTAGGTGACTGGATAAATGAACTGGTTCATCCAGACAATGGAGCAGCATTCAGCATGAAAAAAGAAATGAGCTCTCGGGCCATGAAAAGACATGCAGAAAGCTTAAACACATATTACTGAGTGAAATAAGGCAATCTGAAAAGGCTACATACTGTATGATCACAACTATATGATTCTAAGAAGGCAAAACTGTGGAAACAGTGAAAAGATCAGTGGTTGCCAGGGGTGAGTGGTGACAGAAACACAGAGTTGACAGTGTTTTGGGCGGTGAAAACGCTCTGGATGACACCATAATGATGGGAGTGGTGCTTGCGCTCAGTGGTGTCCGACTCTTTTGCAATCCCGCGCACTGTAGACCGCCAGGCTCCTCTGTCCATGGAATTTTCCAGTCAAGAATACTGGAGTGGGCTGCCATTTCCTCCTGCAGGGGATCTCCCCAATCCAGGGATTGAACCCACATCTTCTGCATCGGCAGTGGATTCTTTACTACTGAGCCACCTGGGAAGCCCCTATAATGATGGGTACGTGTCATTAAACATTTGTCCAGACCCACAGAATGTACAAAAAACATTTGTCCAGACCCACAGAGTGTACAACACCAAGAGTGAACTCTAATGTAAACTGTGGTCTCTGAGTGACTATGATGTACCCACGTAGATTCATCTTTGGCTAAAAAGAAGAAAAGTCCATTCTGGAGAGTGATGTTGATAATGAAAGAGGTTATGCCTGTGTGGAGACAGGAGGTATTAATATATGGGAAATTTCTGTACCTTCCTCTCAGTTTTGTTCTAAACCTAACACTGCTCTTTAAAATTGTCTTTTAAAAAATTATTGGGGTCTGCAAATATCTATGGGTATTTATGGTATTTATTTAGAAATTATAAAAGAAAAAAAGTTTAAATATTTATATCATTTGAATGTAACAATAAAACTCATTAAATGTCTACAAAAAGAACTACACTTTTAATTAGAAAAGTGGCATTGTTCTGCATCTTTACAAGTCTGGTTAACATCTGCCTTGAAATAATTGGATGCTGCTCTGCTTCTGCAGATATGTTGGGAAATAATACATCCTATAGTTTCTGGGAACTATCACTGTACCTTCGTGAGAAAATGAGGATGAAAGGGTCAGTAACTGCTTCCTGTTATCACTAAAATAATTTCTAACTTGTGAAGCTCCTGAAAAAGTCTTGGGTACCCCCAGGAGCCTCTGGACCATGCTTTGAGAAAGATAACATAAAGAAGATGATGTGAGAGAGAGGAGGAAAGGACAAGTTGGGGAGACAAGGGCCCACCCACCATCTCATCTGTCACCTCCCCTAAGTCCCCCTCCCTACACCAATTACCTCCAGTGCAGAAACCACAGCTTCCTCCCCAAGGATGACCTGCTTTTATTCCGAGCATCTCCTCCTTCAGCCTAGTTCATCCTTGAGACAGAAACATGTGCTAACTGGTTAATCTTCCTCCAGAACATACTGGGGCTTTCTTAAATTAAAACTCCGAAGCCTGATTCTAAAAATGGGCTTATCAGACGACCTGAGATGGGGTGAGACACCCAGCAGAGTACAGGAGAAAGTCCTCAACGAGACACAAGGGCTGGTCCTTGGGTTATTTTCTCCGTCTGCAAACTTAGGCTGCACCAAGCCCTCTGTCCACTTTTCTGGGCTGTGCTGCCACCAAATGACTTCTGGGCCTGAATCCACCTTACAACCTAAGCACCCCAGCCGCTGTTCACCCGCCCCTGCGCACACCTGGACTCCGCGAGGCCCCTGGGAGTCTGCAGCATGCCAGCAACCAGATAGGACCCCAAGCAGAGCCAGTCCATCCCTGTGCCGGGAAAATGCCCTCACTTCTCTGGAGGCACGAACTGAGATAACGCTGTTCTGCTCCGCTTCCGCGCTTCTGTTCCGGACCAAGCGACACGGTGGCCCTGGGGGCGCTCCACGCCCGCTCCAACCCGGTTTTCTGCCCCCTCTCCCGGCAAGGGGGGACACCCAAAGGCGGGGACTCAAGAAACAGGTTAGGAAACAGGTTTAGAAGCTACCGCTCTGGGCCGAGCATCCCGTCCGCCAATGCGGGGCGCGCCCGTTCGTCCCTGCTCTCCGTGTAGGAGGGAGCGCAGTGGGCAAAGAACGCCTCCTGAGAGCCACGAAGTCGCCGGCTGTGCGGCATCCACAGGACTGGGGCGGGCAGCCCATCTTCGTCAGGTCGGGAGGGACCTGTTTTCGGGCGCAGCACACAAACCCCAGCTGGCCCTGCCCGGGGTGCAACGCGGGGTGCCCTCGGGGACGCGTACCTGGGCCGGAAGAGGGGACAGCCGCCCAGGAGCCCGCGCAGCTCATTTTTGAGGCTCCAGAACTCGCCGTCCAGGTAACGGTGCAAGGATGAGTCCCCGAGCCCCAGGTCCGCCGGCTCCATCGTGCTGTCGGGTCTCTGGCGAGTCTCTGGGGCCGCTGCCCCGCGTGCCTCCTCCCGCAAGTGGCCCGGAGCGCACGCCCTCTCCTCTCCGCGCCGCTTGCCAGTCTCCTCCCTCCTCCGCTGCTTGCCCCGCCCTCCCGCGCGCTGACCCTACCCCGAGGCTGCTGCCTGGGCGCCCAGTGAAGAAAGGTCCGAGGAGTGTGGGCTCTTACGATGGTCTCCCTCCCCGCCTTGCCCCGGGGCTTGAGCTCCTGCTGCCTGTGCCCTCGGCTCAGCTGTCCCTCCAGTCGGTGGCCCACAAGAACCCTAGAGGGGAGGTTGGTCTGTTGACACCAGGGCCTGGCTGCTCAGAGCTGAGGCATCTCACAGAGCGGACCTCTTGTATCAGCAGCCTCTCTGCGCCAAAGATCCAAGATGCCCTGGGCCATGCTCTGGCCCCAGGTCAGCTGCAGCTTGGCATTCCAGCGAACTTTAATATTACTGTAATCT